>FXXK01002798.1:46206-60784 GCA_900184695.1 Betula pendula
ATTGCCGCACATCTCCATTAATCCCCCATGTGATGGACCTGGACTCAATTCTTTTTTGAAGACCCAAACCATCCCAATAACATGTGAAATATTTAAATAAGCATCTTATATTATGATCAATATCACAATCAGATATTATAATATTGGCAGTGGAGACATCTAAACAATATCATCCCATAACACACAGAATTAAACGTAAATCTATTATTTTTAAAAGGCTTTTAGCATTGTATTTATTAATATAAAAAGAATGGCTATACCAAAATGTCACATGTGATACTTGGCTGGGTCTAACCACCAAAAGTATGCAGTGGTCCCCGACCTCAATTGTGTAGTTAGCCAAGTACGAAAGCCAGTGGATCCTCCGTCAACAGAGTCAAAATCACCTACAACTACGCAATGGTTATCTATGCAATCGTGGAGTTACTACGTTCGAACAGTAAAAATATGAGTCCCACAAGGCTCAGCAAGTATAATAGTCACTAAGGTTTTTACCAATGAGCCGACTTTTTCACTTTCTACGTGAGTTTACAATACAAGCTACCTTTTGGAGCAACATTTTATTTTTAAAATTACATTTCGTAGCTAATGAAGTCCACTGTAGTTATGAAAAAACACTTTTAAAACATATTATTTAGCTATGAATGTATGTGGCCACGCTTCCCAAAACTTCATGCTCCGAAACCTACCATACAAACATCTAAAACATATCACATTTTTTAAAAATCATATAATCAGCTTATCTATATACATGTTTCACTATCTTGATCAGTTTGAAACACCAAACATAGTAAGGCATTGTTTAAGCATTAATGGACCATAAAGCATCATAACTCAGTATATCCATATACATGGTGTTTCACCATTGAAGTAGCGAACACAAATTATTAAGCATTTTAAGCATGAATATATGAAAACCTATATGCTACCCAAATGTAAAGGTGTAAATATGTCTGGTTCTTCTTTCAGGGCGCATATGCATACCTATATATCTAGGCATTGAAACCCCCGCATAAAACATATTTCATAAAACATCATCCACATAAAACTATGTTCCATGCATGCTTTCTTATTGTATTCATTCTTTTACTTTCGTTCTTTTTATCCACTTCGAGAACTGGTTCCCGACGGGGCTTTTAAAGTTCCCTTATGCATAATATTACATAGTCCATCATAAGGGACTGGGTTCCCTTTAGCAGTGAAGCTGGCTACTCACTCTTTAAGGAAATGGTCCTCCATAGATTCATTAAGTTAACAAAATCGGAGGGCTTGTCCCCAAAGGAATTGGTCCCTTTAAGGTGTAATGCTTGGGAATGCATTAGTTTATGTCAGCTACATATGTTATGTTTACTTCTCACAGTTATTTTATTATTAGGTTCGGTTGCAATGTTTTAATAAACTCTTATGTGATATGCTATGTTATGATTTGAAAAAAGCTTATATGTATTGCCTCTGTGACGATTCGGTTTTTTTTTTTTTTTTTTTAAAAAAAATGTTTGTTTCAAAATCAGGTCGCCACAATAAGAAAATTGCTCTTGAAAATCATCAAATGACCACAATAGACATTAAAGAAATATTTAAAATTATTGCAGCAGGTTGGAAAATGGTAAATGCTTATTATTAAAGATCTTGGATACTTTTTTTTTTTTTTTGCAAATAAGATCTTGGAAGACATTGTTTTGTATCATAGTTAAATTGAATCCCATGATGTTTACTGTTAAAGATTACCATTAATGTAAATGAAGCGGTGGCATGTGATTAACGTTTTTTAGCAATTACCGCATGTTATTCATTACCCAAGTTGCAATATTGAAGATGTACCAATTGAGTTTAGTGCTTAGCAAGGCATTAAGTTAAGTATTAGTAAATTGTGAAGAAAATTGATATGAATGTAGCTAGCAATATGAGAGGTAGTTGAATAGACTTAAAAACACTTATTTTGAATGATAATTCATTGTGGCTTGTTATATTTATTCTTTGCGCATTCAACTTCAACTAAACATAGTTGTTGCTAAAAAATCACAGTCTATGTAAAAACCCTTTTTTTAGCTTGGTTTAATAGTGTTTTTAATGTTTGTTGAGCATTTCTGCAAACAACTGTGGATACCCTTTGTGAAAAAATGAATTTGCTTAAAATTGTGGAAAGCATTGTAGAATAATTTGAAAATTTCTACTGTCATGGCTAGGAATCAAGAAATAAATCTAAAAAAAGACTTGAAAATACGCGTTGGAGTATCCATTACGATGCAGAGAAGATACTGAATTCACATAACTTGGAGGTTGTTAATTAACTTAATTAATAGCATTGAAATATCTTAACAAAGAAGATTTGCATAGGATTGAAAAGAATCATGCATAATATTGGAAATATTTTTAGAATAATATCTTTTACTTCTCTACAAGGTTTTTTTTTTTTTTTTCCTCTAAGTTTAGTTATTTTTTTGTTATTTTTATTTCTTTCGTCTCCAAGTATTTGCTTGGAAAGTTACTCAAGCTCAGTATATAAATGGAAGTCTATTATTTTAAATTCAGTGTTGAGTATCAATAAAATTTTTCCAATCTTTTCAAGTTATTTCTATTTGCTCTTGTCTTCTCTTCCCTAATTGTTAATTCTTTCTTCGTGAGTTCCCTTTTCCAATGTTCAATTCTTAATTTCTGGTGCTATCATTAGCTATTAGGAAAATCTAAGATTCGGTACCTCGGCGTTAGTTGGTATCATAGCTTAAGGGCATCTTTTTGAGATAATCATCAGTTTTTCTTGTCTTAGTTCCTTGTTAATCGGCGTGGGATAGGTTCCGAAAAATAAGGAATCCCTTACATGAACGTAGGTGTATGAGACGGTGATGATTTGGAAGACTTTGTAGATAGCAATGGTTACCAAAGTTAACCTACTATCTAGTGGTGCAAAACCTAGAGATTATTTGACGGTTACAAATTCATAGATCCAATTTTCGAGAACCCCATATGACAATCTTCAATTTCATAATTTCTGGGCTGATCATAGTTGTCAAAAAAACATCATATCTAACCCCGGCATTAGTTGGTTATTATAGCTTTAGCGTTCTTCTTGGGGTAATCATTAGATTTCATGGGGCTAGTTCTTGTTATCGGCGTGGATAGGTTCTGGAATAAGGAATCCCCTACCATGAATGTAGTGTATGAACGTGAATGATTGAAGATTTGTTAGATTTGTAGGTTGCAAAGTTTTAACCCAAGTGTCTAGGCGGCGCAAAACCATAGAGATTATTGAGGTTACCAATTCATAATCCAATTTTGAGAACCCGGTATCACATCTTTCAATTCTTAATTTTGGTGCTATAATGTTGGGTCAGGAAAAATTTCCTGTTCTATGGCGTTAAGTTGGTCATCATAGCGTTAGCGTCTTCTTGGGGTATCATTAGTTTCATGAGCTAAAGTGGGTTGTTATCGGTGTGACAGGTTCTAAATAAGGAATCCCTACCTAAATGGTAGTGTACGGAAACTTGGATGATTGAAGGACTTTAGAGGCAGGTTTTGCAAGTTAACCTAAGTCTAGCGGTCAAAACCTGGAGATGCTTGTGATATTGACGGTCAAAAATTCATGAATTCAATTTCGGAGGAACCCGTAATCATAATCCTTGTTCTTAGGTTGGAGAACAACGTGGTATGAGATAAGTAGCAATGGAGAGTTTAGGCTTCATGAGTTAAGTTTCCAAAAATTTTTCTGGGCACTTTCATCCCTTTGATTGTTTGCTAGCAAGCCTCCAAATTCATTTATGAATTCATTCCATGTGGGAGGAGGGAAGATATGGAATTTACTGAGGAAGTTTTCTGATAGATGGTCTCTCCACCCAATCTATGATATCTATCATGGACAGAAGAAGATTTATTGAAAGTGTAAGTTTTGCTGGTTGATTAATACAAAATTATTGAAGAAAAATTAATTGACTATTACATGTTTTGATGAAAAGGTCCCAAAGAGTGAGTATCCTCAAGTTGGTGGCTTGAAAAATTACTTACATTGTTTTCTTGGAATTGAGAATTTTCTGTCAAAATTTCCTAAAACAAAATCTTGACCTTGGTTTTGAATCTTAGAATATATTGTTGAAGCAGTTTCCGACTCCGGCTGTACGGTAACCTGAGAACAGAGAAAACGTCAGACACAAGAGCTTGCCGGGGGTTGCGGCGGGGGATAGCTCCGATGCCTAAGTCAGATTCTTATCTTTTTTGAGAGAAAAAGACTTAGAGTGATTCTATTGTCAAAACATACGTACCTTTGCCGAACCTATCCCTCCTCCTTATATAGTGGCTGCTTCCCCGGAGCTCATTAATGAAGCCTTTCTGTGGGCCCCTGTGTTTTCTTTTAATCGGCTATGCCCATGCGGGTCATTAAAGATTAATCCACGTGCCGTGGACGTAATGGCCCACGATAAGTAAATTCCTGTTTGGCTTGTCACATCAATCATGCCTTGATGGGTTTAGTAGGCATCGGTAACTTGCGGGCACAATTACCGAGGTCGGCGATCATAAATGCTAGCCATAATGGGGCTTGTCCCTTCTTCATAACAGGTCATTAACCTTACCATGCGGGAGTCGAACCCTGGAGGTCGGCAGAGCTCCTTTTAGACCGGAACCGAACCTAGGGTTCTGCCGGGTTTGCTGTGCGAAACCGAACATAGGAGTTCGGCCAGATCTAAGACACAAAACCGAACCGGGGTTCGGTTACCATGGTCGTAGTGAGGCGGGCCTGGGCTTGACCTACACGGGCCGCGCCACAAGAGAATTGGGTGTGGGCCTAATTGTAGTTTTAGGCCCAATCCCTAACAGTTACCCCCTAAAATTCCTCGCGTCATGCGCTTGGAATGGCGGGAGGATTTTATTTTTATTTTGAAAATGAACCGTCATTGTGGAGATGTAGGGTTGCGTGTCACTTACTGGTGCGGCAACACGTGTTCATCTCCTGTCCGCATCTTTTCTTAGAGGCGATTCGCCTCAACGTATATGAGTGCGTTTTCTTTTTTTGGGAAGCTTTACTTTGTCTTCTTCGCAAAAAATCCCTAGCCGCCACCGTGACTCTCCCTTCTTCTTCATTCGGCAACTGGTTCTCTACCCTTCGTTTTCCATCCAGTAACCTTTTTCGGACGTGATGCCGAGGAAATCTCGAAATCTGCTGGACCGTCGAAGCCTCCAAAATCCTCGAGATTAGATGAGTCGGAGGCTCCGTCTACCTGGCGGTCCGCCTTGAGGCCAGAAGATGCCGGAAGGCTGAGGAAAACCTATGAGATTCCTGACGGGGTGAAAATCCGAATCCCCGGCCTTAAGGACGACATTCATGGGAACACCAGAGGGCATGAGGTGTGTATTTTCGAGAAATCTTTGGAGGCTGGGCTCCGGTTACCTTTTCCCCAAGTGGTTCGAGAAATACTGCACACTGTAGGAATGGCTCCCACGGAGTTTAAGGCCGGTGCGTGGCGACACGTGGTAGCCTGTTGTGTGGCCTGGCGAATGGTCCTGGGGGGGACGGCGTACAGTTGTCTGCGCCGGAGTTCCTGAATATTTACACCCCCCTTCAAGTATGCCACACCTGGACATTTCAGGGTCGGTAGAAGATTCTTCTCTGCCCCGTCCACATGGTGAGCAACCCCCTTTCGAGAAGTCGTTCTTTTACGTTTCTGGTCTGGGATGGGAGCTCCCCTCTATTCTGTGGGATCGCCCGCCAGAAGCTCGGGTTCCACTTAAATGGGAGGGAACCTCCGTCTAAGACGGTGTTTGACAAGCCAAATTGACGGCCATCCAAAGAGAAAGGCTTGACCAGATGATCGCTGTCCATAGCGCATGTTGAGACGAGTTGAGAGTCGAACCGGGGTTCTTGCTTCGACCCGTGAAATCTGCAGAAGTATTTGGGCTCTCTCCGTGCAGAGATTGTCCGGGTATGTCCAAAATTCCGCACCCCCTTTTTTCCGTCGAAGAAAGGAAGAAAAGGGGGCGTAGCGGTTTCAACTAGGCTGACAAGGATCCAAAGGGCCGAGCCCTGCCCCGGTTAAGGAAACCGAACTTCCTGCTTCCTCCGACACGTGGTCGGCTTCGCTCTCTTCGGCTGAGGGAGGTGATTCAACGGAGATCCCGCTCCACAGGTAGTTGAAGGCCCAATCATCCTGGGGTCAGCTCAGATGAAGATGAAGATGATATTCCTCTTGCAAGGAGACCTCCTGCCCTTAAGAGAAAGGCTACAGAGTCGCCGCGCTGTGCGGACCCTCTTCGTTTCCAATGAGGAGGAGGCAAGGAGTTGCGAGTATGCGGATTTCGTCAGGGGCCTACCGTTCGACAAAGAAGGCCAAAGGCGTCCAGATTCTCCTCGAGGGTGAGGATCCGGAGCCTCTTCCTGGGACGGCTTCCCAAGTTGAACTCGGCGAGGCGGGTACGGCTCCGCCGTCTCTTCTTCCTTCAGCGCCGGAGACGGAGCCGGCTCTCGAAGAAGCGGAGATCGGCTCTGTGCCAGAAAGTGAAGCTACCGCGGTTGCGGTTGACCGGCAGGAAGCCGGACCCATAGTGGGCGGCGACTTGATGGTCGCAGATGTTGCCTCTTTCGAGGCTCCTAGCCCTCAAGCGATTCATGTAGATTCGGTTGGGGAGATTGAAACCGTCGCTGCCGAAATAGGTTCGGTTGATGGGACCGAACCTGTTGCTGTCGAAGTAGAATCGGTTGAGGAGACTGAAGCTGTTGCTGCCGGAACTGGTCCGGTTGCGGAGACTGAACCTGTTGTTGCCGAAATAGGTTCGGTTGAGGGGACAGGGTCTGCGGCAAGCGTAGGTTTGGTTGAGGAGGTAGACGCCTTCGAGGTCCCCAATGAGCCCGAGCCTTCGAACTTGGGAGGCGAGGTTCCCCAATTTCACCATCCCGTAGGGTCGGCGCCTGGCGGTCCAGTTTGGTGGGAAACGGTCGGCCTTCACGAAGATCCGGTTCTTGGTCTTCGTCGTCAGATAGAGGTATATCGCGGCCACCGTTAATTACCTCGACCTTTAAGGTTCTGCTCGCTCATTAATTGTGCCCCTTTTTTGTAGGACTCTTTAGTCGCCGTGGATTCGCTCGGTAGACATTTGCACTCCGGCGGAGACTCGTTCCTTGAGTGGAAGAAGACGTATGGTAGCATCGGAGAGGAGCTCAAAGCGGCTAGATCCACCATCGCAGGCATTAGAAGCTCGCAATCTCGAGCTGGAGAGGGCGTCGGCTCGTTACAAGGAAGAAGCTTTCTTCACCTTAAGAGGCAGAAGTTTTGGAGGCGAAGTCTTCTAATATGATCAGCTTCGTTCAGCCGTCGACGTCTCAGGCGAGGATTGACACCTTTACTTCTGATGTCCTCCGCTTGACAGACGAACGCGGGGCTCGAAGAATTGGCTGCAGACCTTAGGTCAGGCTTGCAAAAGCTGTGCAAGCAGAATCAAATTGGTGGATCGCTCAATCTCGGTTGCATAAGGTCCAGTCGATGAGCAGGAGGGGACGATTGGCTGGGTTTGAGGCGGAGGTCTCCAATCATTACCCGGAACATCCACTCCGTAGAGGTGTGAGCTCACTCTCGCGGATGGGCTAGGGGGGGTGGGGGGGGAGGGGGGTGGCGTGGCGAGGGGCGGTGGTGGGGCGGGCGACGCAGTGAGAAGCGACTTGCCCCTTACCAAGATGAGTGTGGTGCTCTGAAAAAGAAACCGTGATCTTTCGTCGAAGAACAGCCGCTACTATTCGGCACACCCGTTCATGCAGAGCTATAAAGAGGCGAACGTTGTGAAAAAGATATAAGCACCACTTAATATGTTCACGGTGGTCAGGAATCGCACTATGACAATGGGTTACGAATGGGGATAGAACCCATTGCGGGGGATGTCGATGACGTGTCGGCACAATCACGAGTAACCTACCGTTAAGATCGAAGAGATTTCCTTGACCTCGAGCTGGATGAGCTCAAAGAAGATTGGGTGCTAGGTTGCCCTGATGCTCTTTTATGTTCTACAATTCCTCGCCCCGACGGGCGTCCGCGGGATGATCGAAGCTGGGGCAGCAGGCGCCCAAAGTTGCAGCCGAAGACGATTCGAAGCCGAACCTTCCACTTGTGGGGGCCGCCCCACATGATTGTTAAAAATATTTTTGTAATATTGATCAACACCATATCATATATGAGTTTATTATGTACAGTCGTAATTTGGTACGTTGCGTTGTTGCTTTGCTGTTTGGGGTTGGTCAAGGGTTCGAGCAAGTTAGGCCCCATGGTCGTCGAGGACGGCATTTCGTATCAGCCAGCCCTTTCCTTATGCCTCTCTCCTTTTTTTTTTTTTGTTGCATGAAGACTACGCCTAAGTTCTCATAATGAGATTCTTTGACTTCTCTATCACTCTGACTCACACTTCTGACTAGGTTCTGAGCCAGGCGATTTGAATATTATCAAGAATTTCGAATTAGCGAAGTGGAACGTCGTATCGAACACTTCATTTCTGAATGAGAAGTCTTTTGTTGGGATCTAGTCGCATCACCTTGTGAATAAATGGCGCCGCCTCCCTACAGGTGGCGGCACCTTTGTCCTTCCAAATTCTGTGCGTTATTTAAAGCGGCTAGCTTGGCTTTTTTTCGGCTGCTACTTCTATTGTTTGCTGTTCATAACGGGTTGTTTCTTCCTTTTGTTTTCAAAAAGCTTTGGCGCTATGGAATGACGGTGGGACGTCTCCGGAGGCCTCGTAGGGTTCTCTGCCCAGAAGCACCAGTAGAGGCAACTCGCGGAGCAGAAGACTCCGGGGCTGGTGCCGGTTGCTGGGCCTGCCCCTAGAATGTTTGTTTCGGATTCGCAGTCCGGTGAAGATCGCTTCCGGGCTCGCCGGGGACGCGACGATGACGAATCTCTTACCGTTTTTATTCCGGGCGTACTGCGCTTGCTCCGCGGAAGTAGGGTAAGGGGGAGGTCTTTCCCATTCAGCGGGATAACGTCAAAGCAACGCCTAGGTCAACGAGGCGGCGGTAGGGGAAGACAAGGTCTTCCCTACACCTTAGGCATGAGTACCGGACCCTAGGGAATACATGTCCCATACTTCCGTAGGAAGTGCGGCTCGGCCGTAGATAACCGAGTCGCCTTCATGTGCGTGCGGAGATTCCGCCGCCTTGAGCGGGGCTTGGTTCCTATGCTCGAAAGCTGCATCGCGGCGCATGAAGATGGGAGGCCGAATTTGGGTGGACGCCTCGTTGGCTGGCGGCTCTCACCGACGAGATTAGAGGGGGAGGGTGTTCTTGCGACGCTTTCCTCTCTTCTTTTCTTTATTTTGTAAGGGTCAAGTGACCCATGATTTTGTTAATTCATCGTTCCCGTTGGGCGTGTTCCTTTGTTTGTTTCGCTTGGGAGAAAGACTTTGTTGTGCAAAAGCTTTGTTTGATTGTTTTTTTTTTTTTTATTGCAAAACTATTTTCAATGCTGTATACACCTTCCCCCGCCAAATTGTGGATGGAAATGGTGTTTGCGATGTTTCATTCCAAAGATATATGAGTGTGGAATGCTCGGTTGCCCCATGTTTGTAAAGTGCAAATGTAAAAGATATGGCGAGGTTTCATTTACCTTATTGCCCGCTGTGCTCGCCAAACTTTGGTAATGTTGCTGCTATGCTTCAAGCATCTCCTCTTTCCAAGTGCGTGGTTGGACCCGCGCTCTGGAAAGGAGCACCGAACTCGTGCGGCCGAGCTTGTACAGCCGAAGTGTACTTAGCTGTTCATGATGCCAAGCCCGGTCCGTGAGGGGGGGTCGTTGCGACCTCGGTGACTGAAGTGTAATTTAGATCTTAGTCACGTGCACGGCATGCCAAAGTTCAAGACCTCGATGACGGAGCACGGACCCGTCGAATCATGGTTCGATATGTCAAGGTCATAGGATGGACCTCAGTGACAGAACCAGAGCGTGATCTAGACCGTACGCACACATGTCTGTCAAAAGGTGCAGACCTCATGACGGTGCGCGATCTTTCCGATCTAGGTAGCTGTCAAGGTCGTTGTCCGGACCTAGTGACGGTACCGCGGTGGATCTGGGATCTACGCAATCATGTCTTCAAAAGGGTTATTAAGCACCTCTTTTTGTTATCGTGCTCTTAATCTTTCGATCTATGTACTTCATTTCATATTCTTTAGGATGTATCCTCTAGTGTACGGTACTCCTGCGGTGATCTATTGATTTCTACTCATTCTCATTCTTCATTATATTGTTTTATTATTCTATATATCCATTTTTTCTTTTTTTTATTTCTTTTTATTTCTTATTTTTCTTATTTTTCTTTTTTCTTATTTTTTTATATTCTTTTTTCTTATTCTCCTTTTTTTTATTTTCTTTTTTTTTTTTTTTTTTTTTTTTTTTTTTTTTTCTTCTTTTTTATTTTTTTTTTTTTTTTCTCTTTTGATCTTAGTTATCTACTGACTACTCCTCTCCTTCTCTATCTTCATTATTATTTTTTTATTTTATATTCACTTTTTTATTTATTTCTCATATTTCTCTATTTCTATTGTTTATTCTGCATTTCTATTTTATCGTTGTTCCTTCTCTCTTATTATCTTGTTTATTCTCCTGCTTTTTTTTATTTTTATTTATATGTCCATTTTCATTTTCTTTTCATAAGGTTATTATGCAACCACGATGACGGTGCGCAGATCCTCAACGATCTAGGTCCGGCATTCAAGGGTGTAGTCCGGACCTCCATACTTACCGGCGGTGATTTAGGATCACATGCACGGCGTGTCAAAGGAGGGTCTTGGGCCTCAATGACGGTGCATGGATCTTTCGATCGTGGTTCAGCATGTCAGAGGGTCATATGCTGGACCTCAATGACGGAACCGAAGTGGAGGTGTTTGCTATGAAGGGGTCAACTGCGACTGGCTCGCCCCACGCGCTTTATGTTGTTTACATGCAAATGATAGGAAGAAGCAAAACACAAGAAAGAAGAAAAATTTTCATTAGTGGGTAAAATACAACTTCAGAAGTGTGGGGGATTTACTGGTAATATCGCTTCAAGTGTTCTGCATTCCAGGGGTGCGACAGCCTCCTTCCTTCCGAGGTTTCAAGATGGTAAGTGCCGGGTCGGTTGCATCCCACAACTCTGTAGGGCCCTTCCCAATTTGGAGCCAATTTCCCGTCCGCACGTTCCTTAGTTGCTAAAGTGACTTTCCTGAGCACCCAATCACCAATTTTGAAGCTGCGCGGCTTGACTCTTCGGTTGAAGTACTGGGCTGTCTTTTGGCGGTATGAGGCCATCACCATCTCTGCTTGGTCGCGTCTTTCTTCCAGGAGATCCAGGGACAGTTTCAGCCCTTCTTCATTCAGCTCATGGTTATACTTCTGGACACGGAGGCTAGGAAGCTCCGTTTCTACAGGAACGACAGCTTCTGACCCAAAGGCTAAGCCGCAAGCGAACAGGGTTGTTCTCGCACGCTGTGTTGTGGTATTAACGATTCGGTTAAATCTGGCTCAGGGACACTATATAATCTGTAAAGTTGTTCGGCCCAAGTGATTATTATCTTAAAGATATATCATTAATTCAAATAAAATAATGATTGTTATAAAGAGAGATATTCATTTTAGAATCCAGGACATTCGACACATTCCAATTTATGCTCTTGCTGGACGTGCTTGTGATGATACGAATTAGATACAACAAAAAAAGACCATTAACATTCCATAGTACTTTATTATGCTTACCAAATCCGTCTTTTTGTAGGCCAATCGAATCAGAACCAATTTACACGTAGTAATGTGAAATTTTAGGTCTTGTTGGTGCGCAAGGACCATATCTTAGCAGATACCTATTTAATGAGATTTGGGTCACAATCTACCTATCAATTTTTTTTTTGGCACAACTATTGACAGGTATTGTATTCTGGAAAATATGAAACGTTGATAGAGAGCAGTTGGTTTGTTGTCTCATTGTATAGTCAAATTCAGCCACTTTAAAATTCATTGCAACATATACTTTCAACAATTTGCGTCTTATTTGGGGCGGGGCGGAAGGGGACCAGGTCAAAATGTTCTCACTCCCATAGAATATATATTGCCAATGGTGATTCGACTTGGTTGCTCTTTAGCGGAATGGGCTTTTTATTCTTTAGTGTCGAATTTGTCTGAATTCAATTGTCATCGAAATTCTTGTAGGGCTTTGTAACTGCTATGGATGTTGATCATCTTTATTTACGCTTCTGCCGAGTATAACTAATTGCCGTCTTTTTTCGCCTCTATGTATGAAATGCTACTCCACGATTGTATGTTCTCCATCAGAAGCTCACTGGATATTTTTGTTTTATGCCTGATAGGTATTATTGATATTGACTTTTTAAAATTGTTTTGGCAGAAAGTAAGGCGTTGTGACTTAGTAACATTCGGCTGTAAATGGGATGTCAATGATGAATTATAGGATAAGAATCGCATAAGAATACGTGGCGTCTATTTATAGGTAAGATTTCATTGCTCCTACGAGGGTATGTATTCAATGTATTAATATTTCTCGTGCTCGAACTAGCATGTATATGACTGTTGCACTAGGATTACATTTGGGGGTGTTTTGGATTATTATTTTGCTGTTTAATGGTTTTTGGCGGGGGAAGGCAGTAGATTCGCAGAATCTCGATCCTCTCAGCTTGCTCGGGATCTACTTAGGGATTAAGAAACTCGACGGTTGTGGCAAGTTATCGATTACTCTATTTTATACTCATATCTCTGGTGATTTTTATGTGTGTGTATTCTCGAGTTTGACGTCTTCTATGACCTTCGTTAGTGAAAGATACTATTTCACTTTTTCTCCCTAGTCGGTTCGTACTCGCCTTGGAGTACGTCACTATGCCTACACAATAGTGGATCCGTGGATGTATTATCGTCGGCGCGCTCTAAGCTCTTTAGTACGAGATTTTAGTCACTATGAGATTGTAGGTCTTGCTACCTAAATGAGCTTTGCTTAATTATTGGCTCTGCTTTTCAGTTGAGGAGTTCCATCCCGGGGCATGCTTCAGGTTATCTAGGTTTGTTTTTTAGCATAACTATGTCCTATAATCAATTTTTTCTTTTCAATGAACCGTGTGTCCTTGTATCGCTTTTTATGGATTACGTATGGAACGATTGCTAAGACGTGTCAGCTGTTACTTGCATGCGTTTACACCCTAGTACTCTTTCAGAGTCTCTCTCACGCTTATGCGTGCTGTCGCGGCTAGACAAATTTCAACGTTATTCGATCTACCGACTCTCAAGCCTCGCCAAGTTGCTGCATCCCTGTTGCTCGCGCCCCAAATAATATGCAGTCGTATTCTTTGTCAATCCGGATTGCTTTCAGACAAGGGCAAGTTATGTACACGCTGCCTATCGACACGTTGGTGCTCGTTCGATAGCGTTGTACTTCTTGCAGGATCATCAAATGAAGCTTTCTGTACACTAGCGCATTGCACGCTAGTTTCTACTGCTTGTACTTTGTGGCGTTTATAGTCTTAGCGCTCTGAGCCTATCTGGTATGAAAAGCTTTCTGTCTCAATTTGACCCTTGTCCTCTATTGAGACAACGAGCTTTTCTGAGACTTGGTAGAATTTCGGACTGTAGAAATTTTTTATTTTGTGAATCATATCGGAAGTTTGTTGATTGTTTCGTTATGTTTGAGTCAACGGTCCAAATTGATCATCAGGATAGTCTCTCTACTCATGTCTAAGCCCTATTGGATGTTATGTATCCCCCAAGATGTGTTTGATCTTTATACTCCTGCTTAATGGTCTTAGTGTATGTTGACTCGTAGATCTGAAGTAATACAATGTATCAATATTCTCTTCAGTTGGATAACAACTTTTGCACCGAGGCGCGATCGCCCGTGAGTCGTTGAGACCCTATAAGTTATTAGAGTTCTTACTGCAAGACAGTGTTGTCCATTATCACAGCTCGCAGCCTATTTTATATTCTACTCGGTCACTAAAATACTCTCCCACGAGAGATAGTGAACTTTGAAAGCTGATAAGCTTGTTCTGTTGTAATTCGAGAAAAGTGAGATGAAGTTGTAGGAGATATAAGGAGACGATAAGAATTGGTTAGGCTAAAAAACACTAAAGAAACTCCCAAAAAATAAGAATTGCTTCTGTTTTCGATCGTTTGTTATAAGTCAAACGCCCGAATGTGATCTAGGGATATTGCTGTTTAAGATAGAGCGATTGATTAGATTTATTCAAAGTTGGTTTATGGTACAGACGTGCTAGTTGTGAAAATCAAACTACCTCGTATCCCAAGCATTGTCTTCTGGGCGTTGAATCCATGGTGCATCGAGTCTGGAAGTCATAGACCGCTCAGCCTTGATCCGCCACCGATTCTTGTAGTAGGTTTCACTCTGCTGAATTTTTGAGATCGTTAGACACGTCGGGTTACCAAGCTATACCTCTTGAGCCATAACAGTCCACCGAGTGTCTTGGGTTTTATTAATCTCTCTGGAATGTCTGTGAACAATCAGGGTCGCTCATGTAGATAGGGCAAGGTTGATCGGGAGTCCAGTTGGCTCTTCACCCTATTCCTCAATCCTTCGAATTTGATGTTATCTCTTGGACATCCCATGTTGACCCAATAAATCATTGGTT
>FXXK01002800.1:3838-25325 GCA_900184695.1 Betula pendula
TATCCCAAGCCCAAGCCTCCCACTAACCTCTTTGTATAGTTTTCCCTTGGCCCATGTTTTAATTAATTAAAACAACCTGCATATTAAATAAGCCCATGTTTTAATTTAATTAAAACAACTTGCCTAAATATTAAGCTCGTGTTTTATTAAAATAAAACAACCTGCTTAATAAAATAAATAAAAGCCTGTCCATGTTTAATTTACAATAGTTTGGTAAGGGATCCGAAGGGAAAAATAAATCTAGCTCAAGTAATCACCGACCATCCCTGTCGCTACTTAATTACAATTGATTCCACTAAACAATTGCAACTGCACTCCAGAATTTATTCTTGATTAAAAATCAACAACCGTTCCCTTTGACTTACTTATGTAGTATGAGTGTGATTCCTCCATGAAATTATTCTGTAGCAGAATTAGGACAGTGATACTGTCACACTAAATTCTCTACCTCTTGATCGTTGATTCCCAGATATCATATCATGTTTATTCTCCCAACTGTGAATACTCCTTTCACAAGTTAATATTTTGAATTTTTCCATTCCAAAAGCTTCGGCCAGAGACTTGAGAATAAACCCTTATATAATTCTGATAAATATCCTAGTCAAGGGGAAAATTTCTTATCCTTTTATATAATCCTAAAAGGATTTGGATTTCCTATTGAGCAAAGCTTCCCTCACAATGTTTCATGTGATCACCCAATGCATGGAGATGTTGTCCAACATTTAAAGTCTCACTCCCTAATGCATCAAAGTGACCAACACTTACACATCTGAGTCCGCTTCTCCTCAGGATTTAGAATCATTGTTCATAAGTAGTTTAAGAGTTTTGTGTCTTTTCCAATGACAATATTTTTTATGAAAAGACAACTCTCATTCTGTTCAATATATACTACCTTATACACCTACTACATCAACCCGAAGAATCCTCTTCACTTGACTAAGGCAAATCACTTAAGTCAATGTGTAGCAGTCTTAGCCAATGAAATGCCCAGTTCCATTGTCAACTGTGAACTACAAAACTTTTCAGAAATACAAGGATTACGGACTAAGATCTTGTGTGACAAAGACCATTGCTCACGCCCATAGTTCATATTCAATATATTCTCCGAGCCCTTTGTATGGAGATTAATCAATACAGATCATACAAAGATTATATGCTATATGCAACAAAATATTTAATTAGTGAATAATAATAATTATTCATAACAAACTCTTAATGTCAGTGTGTAAATAATTGGGATTTAGGGCATAATCCCCAACAATCTCCCACTTACACTCAATTCCAATTGGGCATACATTTGACTTCCATTCCCCTGAGATTTAGAAAATCTCCACCTACAAGGTCTTAGTGAATGGTCTGCCAAAATCTTAGCCACAACTGCTATCTGTCCAATGAGATGATACTTGCACTCTTTGTGATTTCCATTTCCTATGGTACATTGGTTCCCTGGATTATGCAACTGCTCCTCTGTTGTTGTAAAACAACATCACAAGAGACTGCCCTATCCCTTGACACCAAGTTCCACTAGGAACTACCCAAGCCACACTGAATCATTTGCTGCCTTACAGGCTGCAACCTACTCAGCTTCCATAGTGGTGTTTAGCAATTCAAGATTGCTTAACATTTTCCCACTAAGATGCTCCTCCATCTAGGTAAAACATACCTCAAGGTAGATTTTCCAAGAATCACCATTTGACTGAGACTTAGAATCTATGTAACCAGTAGCTATCAAAACCTCACATTGGTAGACAAGCATATAATCGCTCGTTCTCCAAAGATACTTGAGTATATGCTTTATGACTACTTAATGTGATGGTCCAGGGTTTGACCGATATCTGCTGACCATGCTAACTACAAACCATATGTTAGGTCCAATCCATAGTATAGTATACATAAGGTTTCCTACAACCGAAGTATAAGGAACAACCATCATCTACTCTTTCTCTTGAGGTGTCGTAGGACACTACTCCTTAGTAAGAACAACTTCATGCCTAAAGGGTAGCAACCCTTTCTTGGAGTTTAGTATGCTATCTTGCTGAGACCTCATTTATGTTTGTAGTTTGAGATAAGCCTATCATCCTATTTCTATGATCTAGCAAGAGCTTGATCACTAGGATACAGCCTGCTTCTCCCAAGTCCTTTTATATCACACTGATTAAAACAACCAGATCCTTACCTTTGATAATGTCCTCACATTGTTTCCAATGAGTAGGATGTTATCAACCTGTAGTACAAAGAATGTTTCTACATGACACTTCTTGTACACACATGGATCATCAAATCTGATGTTCCATGACCGTGATGCTCGCTTAAGTCCATAAATGAACCCTTTGCATTTTTTCTACCACATCCCCTTGGTCCTTTAGCTATAAAATTGTCTGGCTACATCATATAGATGTCCTTGTCAAGTTGCCCATTTAAAGAAGGCTATCTTGACGTCCATTTGCCTAAAGTCATTGTGAAATGAGTGGCAATGGACAAGAGTATCTGGATAGATTCAAGCATGGCTACTGGCGAAAAGTTTCCTCATAGTAGATCCCTTTCTTTCTGAGAAAAAATTTTGCCACCATCTTGACCTAAAGGTTTTAACCTTTCCTATCCACTCTTCTCCTTTTCTTGTAAAACCATTTACAACCAATAGGCTTCCTTACAAGAATTTAGACTTTGTTGGAATACTTAGATTCCAACTTAATTCCCTTAGCTCTTGACCTTATAGTCTGCATCCACATCATACAACAATTTAATCGTAGTCCTAGGATTTTATTCAAGTTAAATAGGTATAGCCACGTGGGCTTCTCCTAATAACATGAATATGTCAGATTACCTGACAATCCTCCCACTGTGAAGCGGTATGATAGTACTCAGTGTCTTATCCATAATAACCTATGGTGTATTAAATACAACCACCTCATCTTCACAACAACCTTTGAAGATGATCCTTCTAGCATCTCTTCCAGAACCACCTTATTCTCTGGTTTAAATTTTTTTTACATAGTCCTCCTTTAAGAAAATTACCGTTTGTGGAAACAAACATTTTCTTATCCTTAGGACTATAAAACAAATAACCCTCTTGTCCCTTTTTGGATATCTGACAAACAATCATACTTAAGAAAGTATGATGTTGTCTCTAAACCATATCCAAAATGACAAAGTAACATAACTCATCATAGCTCTTACCATTCTTAAAGAATATTCTATTCCTTCATCCTATTACACCATCCCTCCGGTGTAGTCAGTTGAGATATAATCCCTTCTTCTGACAAATGATCCATGAAGTCCTCAAGGGAGCATTCGCCACCTTGTGCTAGGACATTCATGGGACCACATACATCAGTATGTACTAACTCTAACAAATCTTTGGCTCCATATCCTTTTTATAGAAAAAGGTCTCTTGGTCATTTTGTTTCTAAAATCGATTCGTAGACTAGATAATCCTATGGGTCCTAGAGCCCATCATTAACCGTCTTAGAATCATTTTTTATTAAATACCACCAAGACAAAAGTGCCAAAGATATGCTTCATTAGCTAAAGAAATACTTCTTTTAATGATAAAGTATTATGAGTAGGTTCAAAAACATAATTGTTAACTGAATATTAATAAGGAATTATAATATACATACAATCCATAATAATTCTAGAAAAGATAAGTAATTGCCTTTTCTTTATTATCTTGTTATCGCTCAACTAGGGGTATAACCGTATTTACCCATAAACGCTACAGTAAATAAATACATGCGTAACTGGATATATACATTGATAGTTTGATAATATAAAAACACTTAAATTAATATAAAGTTCAACAATTCCATTGGAGTGGACTGGAATCCTAGTCCCATCTCCTAGTGTTAAGTATATCTTTCCTTCATCTAATTCCTTGGTTACCTGGAACCCCTACATCGTATTGCAGACATGATTAGTGGCCCTTGAATCCACACACCAGGAATCCATGAGATTCACCACTAAACATGTTCAACCATGAAGGAAGATTCTTTACCTTCATTTTGAATGCTTAGAAACTTGGCGTAGTTCCTTTTATAGTGCACTGCTTTGCCACAATGGGAGCACTCTCCACTCTTGGCTTAGCCTTTGATATTCTTCCAGTTTCACTCACTTTCCTTGGCAGCAAGCTTGCCAACATGTTTGGTAAGTTCTACTTCTTCTTGCAACCTAGCCTTTCGGCTTTGAAGTAGAACATCAAGCCACGTGCTTACTAGCCCTTGGCTTTTAGGACGCTTTCACTGCAATCAACTNCATGGGACCACATACATCAGTATGTACTAACTCTAACAAATCTTTGGCTCCATATCCTTTTTATAGAAAAAGGTCTCTTGGTCATTTTGTTTCTAAAATCAATTCGTAGACTAGATAATCCCATGGGTCCTAGAGCCCATCATTAACCGTCTTAGAATCATTTTTTTATTAAATACCACCAAGACAAAAGTGCCAAAGATATGCTTCATTAGCTAAAGAAATACTTCTTTTAATGATAAAGTATTATGAGTAGGTTCAAAAACAGAATTGTTAACAAAATATTAATAAGGAATTATAATATACATACCATCCATAATAATTCTAGAAAAGATAAGTAATTGCCTTTTCTTTATTATCTTGTTATCGCTCAACTAGGGGTATAACCGTATTTACCCATAAACGCTACAGTAAATAAATACATGCGTAACTGGATATATACATTGATAGTCTGATAATATAAAAACACTTAAATTAATATAAAGTTCAACAATTCCATTGGAGTGGACTGGAATCCTAGTCTCATCTCCTAGTGTTAGGTATATCTTTCCTTCATCTAATTCCTTGGTTACCTGGAACCCCTACATCGTATTGCAGACATGATTAGTGGCCCTTGAATCCACACACCAGGAATCCATGAGATTCACCACTAAACATGTTCAACCATGAAGGAAGATTCTTTACCTTCATTTTGAATGCTTAGAAACTTGGCGTAGTTCCTTTTATAGTGCACTACTTTGCCACAATGGGAGCACTCTCCACTCTTGGCTTAGCCTTTGATATTCTTCTAGTTTCACTCACTTTCCTTGGCAGCAAGCTTGCTTGGCTTAGCCTTTGATATTCTTCCAATTTCACTCACTTTCCTTGGCAGCAAGCTTGCCAACATGTTTGGTAAGTTCTACTTCTTCTTGCAACCTAGCCTTTCGGCTTTGAAGTAGAACATCAAGCCACGTGCTTACTAGCCCTTGGCTTTTAGGACGCTTTCACTGCAATCAACTCATTCATCAATTCCAACCATGTGCAATACCTAACACATTGAACTGATTTAAAGAGACAAGCAGGAAGAATAGGACAATGTCCAAGTCCACCTGAGATTTATTACCAATCTCAGCATCCATCAACTTCAATTTCCTTGCAATTAGATTGCAACCCGAAGTTCCACCAAAACATTTCTTTCAGACAATGAAGTCTAAAACAAGTGATACCTTCTGCATGCTCCGCAGGAATACATTTGACGTTGAAGTCAACATGTAGTAACAACCATCTCTCTTTTGACTTTAACTAACGAATCAAATCTTTACTAGTCCCTTTGAGAGGCTTTCAAAACCGAAATTTTTGGACATAGCTTAAGTAACACATAAGTGTTCCTTTAAGCTACTAGCACTATATCCAAATTATGTTTCTAGACAACATAACTTGGTTCAGTCAAATCAACAATCAATGATATATATATAAAAGTTGAGAAAGGTGCATAATGTAGACATTCCTAGTTCTAATAAAATATATAACATTGAGCATATATCAGCATATATATATATTCAGTATTAAATCAATATGTAAACCCAAGAAAAAATATCATATTTAAAATGCTACGACAACCTAGTTCTGTAAATTAAAACACCCTCCACATGGAAGCAAGGCTCAAGGCCAAGACGAGGTGCTCTTAATCACCTGACTAGGCAAGGCTTACTCTCATTTATAATGTCAATCAGTCATTAATAAAACACCATCATTAATGCTACCACGTCATTAATCAACTGCCGTTATTCTTTTAGTCTCTAATCATGGATAACATAGCTCCGCGGGAAGATTAATATCCTAGATTAGTCAAGTGTGTACCTTCAATTTCGGTCCATTGTGAATGTCAGGTAACTTAACCGCAGGGTGGTCGTCCTTGATGCATAAAACACAACTTCTCTATCCATCCGGAAATCTACCTGTAATCTGTGAAACAAAATATCCTCCGTATGGAACAAAAGGCTCAAGGCCAAGACGAGATATTTTGCCGCTTCTTACTTTTAGACTTATGATGAAGACCATGAGATTCATGTCCCGAACCTCTCTCCCACTTGATATTTTAACATTATGGTTTTGTTAAAACAATTGTATTTTCCTTAACAATTGCGACCTTGCCTTGTTTTTCTAAAAGAAACATCCTTCCTAATAGAATTAGGAATCTTAACCCTTATAAATCATTTTTTTTTGTATTCAGATGAATTAATTCAAATCCATGTAGTTTGGGACCATTAGAATTCGTCCATCAAAGCCCGGCACTTGATCGTACCAATAACACCAAGAAAAATTATCATGGAAAATAAAAATTGGTTACTTAGGCAACACTCTATGAATTAAATTTATAGCCGGTGTCTCCTTAATTATATGCATAACACATAATTAACCTTAATGGGTATTTTGGTCTTTCAACCAATATACCACTCTTGCATAATGATTTAATCATCATACAAAAACCCATAAGCAAAATTTTCGAAAAAACAATTTTCAAAACAATTTTGCAAAAACCACCTGATTGCAGGATTCCTGAATTCCTTAAACCTTCGACATTTCGAAAAACGATCATAACTCTTTCGATAAAACTCAAAACAAAGATCTGAACAGACCAAAACGTCAACTTCAATTTTTACATGCAAAAACTAGTGTCCAATTATTTTTAGGACTTGTCTAAAAACATATATCCAAAATCGTAATTCCTACAAACATAGGATTCTCCTGAATTCCAAATCCGTCGACGAATGGTAAAACGATCATAACTTTTTCGATAAAAATCGAAACGAAGATCTGTTTGGACCATTGCGTCAAAAACGATTTTTCCTTGCAATCTACCTTGCCCAAATATTTTTCACAGATGGAGAAAAACATTTATTAAAATCGTAATTCCCATAGACACTACTGTAAAAACAACAACCTGGTTCGAATACAAAATTTAATTAAAAATAGCAAACGACTTGAAATTTTTCAATTAAGATCCTAATATGTTCAATAACATGATCCAAGTCTTAAAAAAAAAATTAGTCTTTGAAGATCCCCAGAAAAATTTCGAATCCAAGCAGCAGAAAAACAAAAACAGTTTTTCTAAAACTTCTTTCTTCAACATGTTTTCTATAGAGAAAGCTCTGATACTAATTGTTGGGAATACTACTATATCAAAATAAATATAGCAAAAGTGAAAATAAACTATTTCATAGTCAAAATCTACTCTAAGAAGAACATACGAAGAACATTTCTATTTATAATTAAACTTGCAAGAACAAGAAATTATTTGCTTGAAGATTAGGGCCACTCCTTTGGCTTTATGGGAAAAAACTCCAAGCTGCTCCAAGAACATCAAGAACACCTCCAAAAACACCTTCAGATCTTCTCACCAATGACTAGAAATAACCAAGAGTGTGGGCTCAAACTTGGTCTTCAAAACTTAAACTTAGTTCCTTTGAGTGTTAACTCAATAGAACTTCAATTCTCAACTAGAGCCAAAGAATTGTGTTTTTGTTGTTTTTTTAAGAGCCACAGGCACCTCTATTTATATCTGAAAACTTATGAGAAGCTTATTAAAATAAGCAATGTGGGACTAGGAGTAGAGTAATGGGCGGCTAGGAGTAGAGTAATGGGCGGCTAGGATGAAATCCTAGCCTCCATCACTTAAGGAGGTGGGTGGCTAGAATTGGAAAACCCTAGCCTCCTCTCCTTAGTGATTGACGCATGGGGCTAGGGTTTCAACTCTAGCCCATGTGTCACTTACACCACCATGGGCTTGGGTTTTATCCCAAGCCCAAGCCTCCCACTAATTTCTCTGTACAGTTTTCCCTTGGCCCATATTTTAATTAATTAAAACAATCTACTTATTAAATAAGCCCATATTTTAATTTAATTAAAACAACTTGCCTAAATCTTAAGCTCATGTTTTATTAAAATAAAACCTGCTTAATAAAATAAATAAAAGTCTGTCCATGGTTAATTTACAATAGTTTGGTGAGGGACCGAAGGAAAAAAATAAATTTGTCTCAAGTAGTCACCAACCATCCATGTTGCTACTTAATTACAATTGATTCCACTAAACAATTGCAATTGCAATTGCACTCCAAAATTTATTCTTGATTAAAAATCAACAACCGTTCCCTTTGACTTACTTACGTAGTATGTGTTGGAACTAGTGTCCAAAACTCCAATTGATCAAAAAGATATTTTAGATGTGATGAATATTGTTGATTATTCCCTGATTTGATTATTGAGTTTTGGGCATACTTATTATTGTTTTTTACATAGCCTATATGGGGTTTTGTATATTTACCAGTTATATACAGTCCCTAAGTTGCATTAAATTTGATTATGGTGTGATGCAATGATATTGGTCACAGAGAAGACCATAGTCAAAAGTCCCTTGTAACTTATTAAAGTATTGTTCATAGTCATAAAGTGGAACCGGGAATTCCACATAGACTATAACATGTCAACTTAGGGATTTGTCTTAATCGAGTGAAGCAGTGTGGCTTCAGGCTGACATTGTTGGTGTTATAGCAAGATAGGCTTATACAAAGCTATGCACTGAACAAGACAGCGTGAGCCATCATTCTTATAATGACTGTCATAAAAAATGATGAGCGTACACGACAACTTGTGAATATTACTCTAAATCCAGAGAAGATTGTGAACCAGATGTCAAGTGGTAATTGCTTTAATGTATCTCAGTGAGATGAAATCAATGGTCATACATACTTTGTACATTAGGCAATCATCATGTAGCATTGTGGCAAATTACTCTTCAAGAAGGAGTCCAAGTCCTTTGTAGGAGAACAAAGAGATAAGAAAATTTCCCTTGTTTTTGGATCAATAAAAATGTTTATCCTGTGTCTCGGGCCCAAGCGTTTTCAGTGGTATTTAACTGAAACTGTGTACAAGGATGAGTTTAATCTCACAAGGTACATTTGGATAAATTATGAGGTTTGGATCCGAGTACTCAAGGAAAAAGAGGTGGTGAACAAAATGACAGTTATTCATCTTTTGTTCAACTACGGAATATATTCTATAGAGGGGTAATATGATAAAGTTCATCATGAAGGATTAATTGTTTATTGCAAAATATGATTTAGAGTTTAATCACATTTATTTAGTAGAATTATCTGTGATTTTTGGTCAAAGTGATGAGTCATTGGATTACAAGAATTGAAGGGACTAAAGTAGCTAAATCTATTTTCCTTCCGAGTCCCTTCTTGAACTGTTGTAAATTGACTAAGTGATTATGAGTTTCAGTTATTTATTTATTTATTAATTGCATGTGTTTTTATTTAAATAAGATATGGGCTAGAAATTAATATTTATATTAATTTGGTTTGTTTTCTTTATTTAAACATGGGCTAGAGAATTTATTTCTCAAGGGCCATTAGTTTGAAGGAGTTTGGGCTAAGGAATTAATTCCTAGAGCACAATCCATAGAAAATGAGCATTGGGTTTGCAGGATAAAACCAAGGGGCCCAAGCAGTCATGAGAGAGACTAGGCTAGGGTTAAAACCCCCCATGGCCGGCGGTTACACAAGGGGAATTAATTCCTCTTGTGTCTGTAATTAATTATTTATTTAAATTAATTACGGGGTTCTAGAACTCTCTCTTTATGTCTTCTCCAAGCAAACCTGTAGTTATAAATAGATGCTCAAGTTAGAAGCAAAAAAACACTCCAATACACCGAATGAAAAACTACTTCCATTGCTACAAGATCATCTCTTAGAATACAAGTTTTTTACAAACTGTACACAATAAGCATTGAGGTGTTAAGTGGGTGATATTTGTAAAAGGGAAATACTATTCTCTTGCTTTAAGTTTTGAGTCCACACTCACTGTCATATTAGCCATCAAGAAGAAGAATCAGATTTATGAAGAACATTGTTCTTCATGTTCATCATGTTCTTTGTGTTCTTGGAGTTCATCAAGCCTTTGAAGATTTTGGAGCTTTTGGTGTTCATGGCGTTCTTGGTATTCTTGGCGTTCTTTATCAACTTCGAAGATCATCAACAACAAAGATGCAAAGGTGAATTCAAATAGCCCTATATGCCTAAGGAGAGGCCGATAAGATTTGTAAGTAAATCTAATTTATGTTTTACTTTAATCTTGTGAAAATCAAAAGCATGCTTTCTCTTGAAGTTAATTGCGATCCTAGATCAGTTAGATCTGTTTAAAAAATTTTCTTATGTTTCCACTATGCTATACCATGTTTCTTGTTAACATGGAGCATGATCCCCAACAATTGGTATTAGAGCGATCTTCAAAAGTACATGTTTTTTTTATTTTCAGCAAGTTGAATTCAGCTATGCATGTTGTTTGTGTTGGATTTTTATTCCAACAACTCCAATGAAATTGATTGTTCGTTTTTCAACCTTAAACATGTTTATTAACATGTAAGGATTTGATCTGGAACGTTTCAAATCAATAGGAGCATGTTTGATATTTTATTTATATTTTACTATGCGAAACAGTGTTTCTGTATTTTTACAGCAAGGGCTGCTGTAATTACGAATTTTTTATAGTGCCAAAATTATTTGGGGATTGTTTTCTGCAATAAAAAATCGTGGTTGACACAATGAAAAAATCGGATTCAAGTTTCGAATTTTCTTTGAACAGTTTTTGGTCCTTTTTTTATTCGTTGACAGAATCCGTTTTTTCATATTTACAGCAGAGACTGTTTTGTTTTAATTTTTTTGCATGATTTCTTTATGCTGAAAAATTAAAGTGACTATTGATTTCTCATGTAAAGAGGTTGGTTAACGTGGTGGAAAAGTCGGATTAGTGTTTTGAATTTTTCTAAATACAGTTATTTTATGCGAACCAATTCAGGAATTGTAAATTCCTGGTACATGGTAAAACTTGATTGGTTTTTCTTTTAATGCATAATTATGAAAAAAAAAAATTCCTTAATTATGGAATATGATTATAATTGGTATATAACATATTTGTAATCAAAAGAAAATAAGTTTCAAGTTTATTAGATGTATTTTTAAAAGGTAGAACTTAGAATTTTATTTTAANTTTCTTAAGTTTAAAAATACATGTAATGGAAATCAATGTTGTCTTGTTTTTTGAGTGCATGGTTTGCATGTTGTCAATGATTGTTAAATTTTTGTTTTTCATTGAATCATGTTTGCCTTCATGTTTTTGATGTTTGGTTGCATGATGATTTAATCACCATGTAATGGGTAATAGCCACGGATTTGATCTATGGCTATGGCACCACTAGTTTGTGGAGGCCAGGTTGCCACCTCATAGGTGTAATACCTAGAGTGCAACACACCTTAGGGGCGGTAAGCCTTGTGGATAGTTTAGGGTTTTCCCAAACCCTAATCCAAGAACCCTAGAAGTATGAATCCTAAATATTTATGGAATATTCATATTCTAAAATATTATGGATGGAAGGTTTCTGTTTATGGAAAGTAATTTCCAGATTTGGAAAAGAATTAAGGGTTTGTAATTTTCTTAGTGGGAGTAGTAGTTTAAAACTCCAAGGACCTAATATATGACAGTTTTCTTTTTGGAAAAATGGTTTTCTAATTTTAATTAGAACCATGTTGATAGTCGCTCGAGCGCTACCGATTTTACATTTATAATTAACCGCTCGCGTTAGATACACCTTTGCAGGATAGTTCTAAAAAGAGGGTATCGATCCGCAGGGACTGTAATAGTTGTTCATCAAGCCTTCGAGGTATTCTCCGGCTTAACTCATGAGAACAAAAGTTGTTTTGATTTTAAGACTAAAAGACATAAATATAAATGACTTAAAGATAAATGACATAATTGAAATGACATAAATGTAAATGACATTAAGTGTAAAAGACATAAATGTAAAGACATGAATGTAAATGACATGAATGTAAAGATAAAGGTAGAATGCAGATTGTATTTAACTTCGGATCTTTAACAAAGGCATAATATGAGCATATAAAGATTGTCAATCCTTACAACGATCTCATCAAGAATTTACNGTTCTTAAGTTTAAAAATACATGTAATGGAAATCAATGTTGTCTTGTTTTTTGAGTGCATGGTTTGCATGTTGTCAATGATTGTTAAATTTTTGTTTTTCATTGAATCATGTTTGCCTTCATGTTTTTGATGTTTGGTTGCATGATGATTTAATCACCATGTAATGGGTAATAGCCACGGATTTGATCTATGGCTATGGCACCACTAGTTTGTGAAGGCCAGGTCGCCACCTCATAGGTGTAATACCTAGAATGCAACACACCTTAGGGGTGGTAAGCCTTTTGGGTAGTTTAGGGTTTTCCCAAACCCTAATCCAAGAACCCTAGAAGTATGAATCCTAAATATTTATGGAATATTCATATTCTAAAATATTATGGATGGAAGGTTTCTGTTTATGGAAAGTAATTTCCAGATTTGGAAAAGAATTAAGGGTTGTAATTTTCTTAGTGGGAGTAGGAGTTTAAAACTCCAAGGACCTAATATATGACAGTTTTCTTTTTGGAAAAAGGTTTTCTAATTTTAATTAGAACCATGTTGATAGTCGCACGAGCACTACCGATTTTACATTTATAATTAACCGCTCGCGTTAGATCACACCTTTGCAGGATAGTTCTAAAAAGAGGGTATCGATCCGCAGGGACTGTGATGGTTGTTCGTCAAGCCTTCGAGGTATTCTTCGGCTCAACTCATGAGAACAAAACTTGTTTTGATTTTAAGACTAAAAGACATAAATATAAATGACTTAAAGATAAATGACATAAACTTTAAATGACATAATTGAAATGACATAAATGTAAATGACATTAAGTGTAAAAGACATAAATGTAAAGACATGAATGTAAAGATAAAGGTAGAATACAGATTGTATCTAACTTCGAATCTTTAACAAAGGCATAATATGAGCGTATAAAGATTGTCAATCCTTACAACGATCTCATCAAGTATTTACTATCAAAAGAAAATGATAAAGCATCATAGTTCGCACTAGTCACTCACCTAAATGACATAAATCTAAACCTACATGTGAGATAACTTGTATTCCCTAGCATGCGATATAAGTCCTCGTAATAGCCTACCCAATTATCATGAAATAAGCATAAAGCATCATAGGTTTCCACCCCTCTTTCCATCTATTCTAAGTTAAATTAACATAGATTGAGTTGTGGTCCCTAACATGCCCTATCAAACTCACATAACATCAAGTCAAAAGCATCATTGCATAGCTTGTGTAAATCATTCAAAACTTAAACAATTCTTCATAGACAAAGAACAATCTATATCTCAAATGATATTATCATTAAGCACAATCCATAAGCATATGCAATCATCATACCATTTATACAAAATTCATACCTAAATACAATCAACCTCAACTCATAACCCCATGAAAAAATTACATCAAACCCTAAATTAGATTCATTTCCTCATGGATTTGGATTTCTTTAATGGATTTGAAGAAATCCATTTCCTAAGGAAAATTGGAGTTATGGGTTGAGATCTACCATTTATACATAAACAAAACAAAGCAAAAGAACAAAAACAACACTAAAAATAAAACTCAAAAAACGTTCTCTGGTCCCCCTCCTCAAAACGCTCTCGGCTGAGTTACATTTATAGAGCAAAGGAAGCCTTTCTTTCTTAATAAAGATCAAGCTAAAGATCTGAAGTTTTCAGCTGTTTTAGAGTCCTCTAGGAAGTGATTTCGGCGCCTACAACTCGCTGGCAAGCCGCAATCTTTGATTACTTTTCAGATATTTGAAGATATTTGCTGATATTTCCGCTTCCAGAAAGTTCTGGAACTTCACCAACATTTTTGCCCCCAAGATCCGAATCTGATCTTTCACATAAAATAGCTTTTGTGCGTCTTGAAGTCTTCTTTCCAACTCCCTTGATCTTGCCTCAATCCGAGTTTTGTACTGAGAGTTATGGCCAAAACAGTACGCGAAGGTCAGTTACGGAACTAATCTGGATGCTTCTGGAAGCGACTACGATCGATCCCAGCTTTTTGCGATCAATCCCAAGCCTACGATCGATCCCAGATTTCTTGTGATCGATCCCAGCTTCATGTGGATCGATCCAAGGGCATTTTTGAGCTCTTTCAGCTTCCCTTTATGCATTTTGAGCCTAATTTTGATGATTTTGCATGTGTTTTCCATTAGGCCCTACAAAATAAGATAAAACACTAAAACACACTAAAATATTAGAAAACAATATAAACTAAGGTATAACACATGCGAGTTAAGGGGCTTGAATATATAACATTCAGCACTTATCACATGTCATGGTAGGTAGAGCTCCTATTTTGGAAAAGTATTGGATTTAATATTCTAAGAAATTAGAATACCTGATGAGATAAGTGCCCTAATATTTATTATGATCACTTATAGGATTGGAAGGATAATCCAATTAAAAGGCAAGCAAAACAAAAACCCATTGTTTTAAAATATCAAGTGGGAGAGAGATTCTTAATATTGAATCACATAGTCTCCATCATAGGTCTACAAGGTAGTAGTAAAGGAAGAACACTCCAACATGGCCTCGAGCCTCACATTCCCTACAAGGGTGTTCTACACTTTGCAGATTATAAGGTAGATCTCCGAAAAGGATATGATGAATAACGACCCGTATTCAATCACATCCGCCTTCTGGGAGGAGTCACTTGACGCTCATTAGGAATCTAATTGATGGTACACACTTGACTAATCTAGGGTATTAATCTCCCTAAGGAGCTATGTTATCCAATGGTTAGAGACTAAAGAAAACCGACAATTTGTTAATGTCAAAGTGGTATTAATAATGGGCTTTATCTAACATTAATGATGAGATTAAGTCTCGCCTAATCAGGGTGATTAAAAGTTCCTTATCTTGGCCTTGGGCTTTGCAATCCCTACGAAGGGAATTTTAAAATTACGGGATTAGGTTGTCATTGCTTTTAAACATTATATTTTTTGGGTTTACATATTTTGTTTATTTGCTAAATATGTCAGGATAATTGTTCTTTAATAGTTCAGTTTTCATATCTTATGATTTGTCAAGAATTCCTGTTGGTTGAATCTTTATAACATATTTCTATTACTTGTGAAAGAATATTTATAAAGAGTCTATAACACTTGGCACCTTATGGTGCAAGATCGTCCATCACATCCTAGACTAAAATCCAGTGAGTAGATGATCAATAGATATACTCAATGGAATTATGTAAATAATACCGTGAGAGATTATATCTATAAATCACCTACTCATAAGCTTTATGAAAGTTGAAATTTTCCAGTGTGCTTAGGATATGCTAAAGCATATGGAAGCATGTTTTGGGGAGAAGAATCATTCTCCCAAAAACAGACACAAATATAAGGCTGGGCAAAGTTATGTCAATTGACAACGAAGTTGTCTGATTGAAGGAACTTGTTTTGCTAAGTGCAGAGGAAAGCACTCAATCTAGTATTGATGTAATCCTCCAGACAATTGTACACTCAAATGAAGGATTCAGGATGAAGTATAAAGGCATAGAAGTTTGCCCTTCATCAGAATCAGTGAGTGGCGCAGTGGAAAGCATGGTGAGTTCACATGGTATGGAAGCGTAAGTAAAGCTGTGGTCAAATCAAAGGGCTAAGCCAAGGGGTTTGTTCTCTAATGTAAGGATGATGGACATTGGACAAGAAATTGTCTAAAGTATCTAATGTTCAAATATTCAGACAAAGGTTTTCTTTTTAGTCACACACATGTTTAATGAAATCCCACGGATTCTATCCAGATGTGTGGATTTGGGATCTAAACATGTCTGCAATTTATTGCAGAGGCTCTAGAAGCCAGATAAACAAGAAAAGAAAATTTGGACGAAAATTCATAGCTATTAATTCAAATGGTGTTACAGAATTATTTTTCTGTAAGATTAATTGTGATTTATGATCATGTTAGAATCTTTTATTACTTTATACATTTATTCTAAGACTAAGGACTTGTGCATTTAGCTTGTTCATCCATCAATGATCCAAGGACTAGTTCAGATGGGCCCTAGAAGCCCATTGGATCTTAATTAGATCTTAGTCCAAGAATCCTTATTGGAAGACTAAATGAACAAGAAGTTTCCTGTTTAGGAAAAGGATTGTGTGGCAAAGGCAGATGTCTTGTATAATATAACTTTTGATTTATTCTTGGATAATTGAGATGATTATGCATGAGACTCTTACAGTTTCCTAATACATAAGGATCCTATCAATGCATCTCTTGAAGAATAAGATAATCAAAGTTATGGATAATATCTCAGATACACCTTGGTTAATACCAAAGATGGTGTGATAATATTGAGAATAAATAGTAATAAAAGCATACTCTTCCTGAAATTCTTAAGGGATATATCCAGAGATATTGGGTATTTTTAAGAATTAAAGATTTTGGATAGATACTTAATCTTATAAAGGAAAACGTTGGTCTACGTCAGAAGGAATAAGATTATATCCAAAGAAAGAGTAAGGATATTCTAAAGAGATCCCTCAGATATTTAGAAAAGGTATGAGGAAGATATGGTAATATATTTTCAGATATAGTATTGACATTTAGTGCATGCCATATTGTAGTGGGAGTATATATATTCATTCCTTGAATTATATCCCAGTAACAACAATAAGATTGGTTTTGATATGGATAAGAGTAGTGTTAGTTGGTGATCCAACTAAGTCTGATAAACTTGTAGAAATGTCTAAGGCATGTAACTCAGAAGTTGTACTTGAGTCTACAAGTGGGAATAAGAATAGACGGGAAGAATAAAACCTTCAAAGTATTGGTGGTAAAGAACTTTTCTCAAAAAAATGGGGATCAACCATGAGAAAATTCTTTATCAGAACCATACTTAAAGTCTGTTCAGATTAAATGTTATTAGTGGATAACAATAACATTTGTATCTTTTGAGATACAGTCAGACAAGTACTTAGCTAAGGTCCAATAGCATTTATAAGCAGGATGCAGAAATGCATTAATGGCTTCATGCATGTATCCATGTTGTTGGAACATCAAGTATCTTGATGAAGAACATGTACAGAAAGATGTTGTGCTAGAATAGTGATACCAGGTATTGATATAAGTCCTACATCATGAGTGGATGATGTAAGAAAGTTATCAAAGGTCAAAATCCAATGGATTATTAACAGTTGTCATAGAAATTTTTTCTGAGAAGTAAAAGAGATTACTTTTGTGGGAGAGACAGTAGGTTGGAGAGATTTAGCAACAAAGTGTTGAGATCAACAAAGTGTTGTTAACTCCATACTTGGCCAAAGATATTTTGCAACTCTATAGATGCAAAATTATCTCAAAGATGAGATGTCTTCTAGAGAGAATCTCATAGGGAGATAAGGAGAGACGGAATTCTAAAAGACTAAGTTCTGTTAGATCTTTATCACTAGTCACTTGTCATAGTAGTAAACGAAGACCGCAGATAAGTGTCCAATTGGAATTAAGGACAAGTGGGAGATTGTTGGAACTAATGTCCAAAACTTCAATTGATCATAAAGATATTTTAGATGTGATGAATATTGTTGATTATTCCCTGATTTGATTATTGAGCTTTGGGCATACTTATTATTGTTTTACATAACATATATAGGGTTTTGTATATTTACTAGTTATATGCAGTCCCTAAGTTGTTTTGAATTTGATTATGGTGTGAAGCAATAATATTGGTCACACAAAAGACCATAGTCAAAAGTCTCTTGTAACTTATTAAAGTGTTGTTCGTAATCATAAAGTGGAACCGGGAATTTCCACCTAGACTATAACATGTCAACTTAGGAATTTGTCTTAATCGAGTGAAGCAGTGTGGCTTCAGATTGACATTGTTGGTGTTATAGCAAGGTAGGCTTATACAAGGCTATGCACTGAACAGGACCGCGTGAGCCATCATTCCTATAATGACTACTATAGAAAATGATGAGCGTGCACGACGACTTGTGAATATTACTCTAAATCCTGAGAAGATTGTGAACCAGATGTCAAGTGATGATTGCTTTGATGAATCTCAGTGAGATCAAATCGATGGTCATACATACTTTGTATATTGGGTAATCATCATGTAGCATTGTGGCAGATCACTCTTCAAGAAGGAGTTCAAGTCCTTTGTAGGAGAACAAAGAGATAAGGAAATTTCTCTTATTTTAAAATCAATAAAAATGTTTATCCTATGTCTCAGGCCCGAGCATTTTCAGTGGTATTTAACTGAAACTGTGTACAAGAATGAGTTTAATCTCACAAGGTATATTAGGGATAAATTATGAAGTTTGGATCCGGGTACTTAAGGAAAAAGAGGTGGTGAACAAAGTGACAGTTATTCATCTTTAGTTCAACCACGGAATATATTCCATGGAGGGGTAATATGATAAAGTACGTCATGAAGGATTAATTGTTTATTGCAAAATATGATTTAAAGTTCAATCACATTTATTTAGTAGAATTATCTATGATTTTTTGTCAAGGTGATGAGTCATTAGATAACAAGAATTCAAGGGACTAAAGTAGCTAAATCTATTTTCCTTCTGAGTCCCTTCTTAAGCTGTTGTAAATTAACTAAGTGATTATGAATTTTAGTCATTTATTTATTTATTAATTCCATGTGTTTTTATTTAAATAAGACATGGGCCAGAAATTAATATTTATATTAATTTGGTTTGTTTTATTTATTTAAACATGGGCTAGAGAATTTATTTCTTAAAGGCTATTAGTTTAGAGGAGTTTTTGCTAAGAAATTAATTCCTAAAGCACAGTCCATAGAAAATGAGCATTGGACCTGCAGAATAAAACCAATGGACCCAAGCAGTCATGAGAGAGACTGGGCTAGGGTGAAAACCCTAGTCCTAGGCTCATGGCGAGCATAATGGCCGGCGGCTACACAAGGGGAATTAATTACCCTTGTGGCCGTGAACCCTAATGCCGCACAAGGGGAATTAATTCCCCTTGTGTTTGTAATTAATTATTTATTTAAATTAATTACAGGATTCTAGAACTCTCTCTTTACCTCTTCTCCAAGTGGACCTGTAGTTATAAATAGAGGCTCAAGTCAGAAGCAAAAAAAACACTCCAATACATCGAATGGAAAACTACTTTCATTGCTACAAGATAATCTCTTAGAATACAAGTTTTCCATAAACTGTAGACAATAAGCATTGATGTGTTAAGTGAGTGATTTTTGTAAAAGACAAATATTATTTTCTTGCTTCAAGTTGTGAGTCCACACTCACTGTCATGTTCAGCCATCATGAAGAAGATTCGGATTCATGAAGAACATTGTTCTTCATGTTCATTATGCTCTTCGCGTTCTTGGAGTTCATCAAGCCTTTGAAGATTTCGGAGCTTTTGGTGTTCATGGCGTTCTTGGTGTTCTTCGTGTTCTTCATCAGCTTCGAAGATCATCAACAACAAAGATGCAAATGTGAATTCAAATAGCCCTATATACCTAAGGAGAGGCAAACAGAATTTGTAAGTAAATCTAATTTATGTTTTACTTTAATCTTGTGAAAATCAAAAGCATGCTTTCTCTTGAAGTTAATTGCGATCCTTGATCATTAGATCTGTTTAAAATTTTTTGTTATGTTTCCGCTGTGCTATACCATGTTTCTTGTTAACATGGAGCATGATCCCCAACAGTATGAGTGTGATTCCTCCATGAAATTATTCCGTAGCAGAATTAGGGCTGTGATATTGTCATACTAAATTATCTATCTCTTGATCCTTGATTCCTAGATATCATATCCTGTTAATTCTCCCAACTGTGAATACTTATTTCATAAGTTAAAATTTTGGAATTCTCCATTCCAAAAGCTCCGGCCAGAGACTTGAGAACAAACCATTTATATAATTATGATAAATATCCTAGTTAAGGGAAAAAATTCTTATCTTTTTATATGATCCTAAAAGGACTTGGATTCCCTATTGAGCAAAGCTTCCCTCACAATGTTTCATGTGATCACCCAATGCATGGAGATGTTGTCCAACGTTTAAGGTCTCACTCCCTAATACATCAAAGTGACCAACACTTACACATCTGAGTCCGCTTCCGATCAGGATTTTAAATCACTATTTATAAGTAGTCTGAGAGTTTTGCATCTTTCCCAATAACAGTATTTTTATGGAAAGACAACTCTCGGTCCGTTCAATGTATACTACCTTATACACCTACTACATCAACCCGAAGAATCCTCTTCGCCTGACTAAGGTAAATCACTTAAGTCAATGTGTAGCAGTCTTAGCCAATGGAATGTCCAGTTCTATTGTCGACTGTGAACTATAAAACTTTTCAAAAATACAATGATTACGGACTAAGACCTTTTGTGACAAAGACCATTGCTCACACCTATAGTCCATATTCAATATATTTTCCAGGGCCTTTGTTTGGGGATTAATCAATACAGATCATACAAAGATTATATGTAACGCCCGAGGAATCCAAATCTCTTAAACATATTATTAAACTAAATGATATATGTTGAGGAAACATTATCATTTAGCTACGATAATGGTTTTAGAGACATTCATGAAGTTTAAGAGATTTCGAGTCAAAACTCTTTAGAAACTCTTCAGAAAAGGATCGTTTTCTGACGACCAATCTTGTAAGTATCAAAAACTAGGTCAAACGAACTCAGTTTTACTCAAACTGAAGCCCGTTATGCTTGTATCGAAACCCTTTACGACATAGTAGATTTTTTATAAAAGTCAATTCGTTGACCTTTTTAGGCATAAAGATGATTATTCATCGCTTACGTGGCACTTTTGACCCGGGCCTTATTTCTAAAATGGAGTTTCACCATTTGGATTTTATATCATAAATGGACTCTATTTAGTATATAAATGGTTTTTACTTCGGTTTGGTGAAATCGGAATTCAATTCCGAGACAGTTAACTTTTGGCCTAAAAACCGAGCCTTAAAACCTTCAACTGTCGAATTTAGCTTAAAACTGTTAAATTCACTGAGTAGGGCCGGCTCATGGCTGATTTGGAAGCCTAGGGTATTGACACTTGGCAGTGGGAGAGGTTGCTGGAAAATAGAACAAAAAGACAAAAAAGTCATAAGGTTATCTTGACTTTGAGGGCATTTTGGGTAACTTGCATGAAAGGATGATGTTCCATTGAACCTAGGCTAGTTTGGACGTGGGAGCTGGCTGTCTAGAAGCCTTGGCTTCTCCTATAAAGGTGAGATGAGCCCCAGCACCGAATCACTCAGCCTTTGCACCCAAAAACAGAAAAATCTCTTCATTCATCTCATTCACACCTTCTCACGA
>FXXK01002802.1:0-10078 GCA_900184695.1 Betula pendula
AATTAGGAGTCGAGAATGTAATTTCTGGACGGTTTTTACTAAACTGTCCAGGAATATAGACGGTTTTATCCAAAACCGTCTGGGAAGGATCCTGGACGGTTTTAGTCTAAACCGTCCATTATTCATGGATGGTTACGGGCAAAACCGTCCATGATTCATGGACGGTTTTGGATAAAACCGTCCAGGATTAATAAATTTTTTTAAAAAATATTACTATTAATAATTTCAATATCCATATACAAATATAAAACCTGCTAATTTCAATACCCATACACAAAACCTGCACAATTCAAATACAAAATCCAACAACAGCTAATTCACGACATTCTATCCAAAATCCAACATAATTCAAATACACATACATAGGTAATTCTATTTACCTATTACATAATCCAAATCCAAATTACATAATTCATAATCTAAAAATTAACTTCATAAACCGAAACAAAATGTCAAATGTCTTGAAGAACCTTCTCAGGTAAGTCATATTCGGTTGCTCCTTTTGAATCAAACAAGTTACTATGCGCATGTACAATAATCATAGTCAACATAATATTCATATTAATTGTCCATCAAAAGTAATTATAATATATTACAAATAGCAATGCACAGATGACATAATATGTTAATTAAGACTGATTGCACGAAGCTAGTTTGAATTTAAATGAATATGTTTAGCATTTTTCCAAGAAATATTGTTATATACCTATCCTTCTTTCATTTTCTTCTTTTCTGGCCGAACCAAAAAGTTCACTCTCAAAAAATGGTCGAACCAACACTCGTCCTTCACTTATTCTTTTCTTTTAACACTTTAAGAATTTCCAGAACACCACATACGTATCGTTTATCAATGGAAAGCAAGTAAATTTTCAAAGAATCTTACCCAAACCAGTCGCAAATGCAATAAATTACAAGCCTATCATTTTTGCAAACAATGTTTATACAATTCATCAAATATCTAATGAGCCTTTTGCTTGGAAGACCAAAACAGAGAGATAAAATAATCATACCACATGCGGAGTGTAAGACTGATATGCATAGTATTTGCAAGAGAAAAATAAATAAGACCAAATGAGCAGATAGGCTCTCCGCGATCCATGCATGAAGCAACTAAAGTCACAAATTTACTTTAAAAGGCAGAGACGAACCATTTCCCCAATTTTGCCATATTTAAATTAAATTACCAATAAATCCAACAACTATTTTTTTCTTTATTCATCCTAATTTCAAGTTTTATACCCATCAACTTATCAAAAACCAACAAATCAAAGACAACATTTAACACCCACATGAAAGGGCGTCCATATCTATGGAAATAAGAACGCCCCAATGAGCTAGTCCCAAAATTTAAAACTAGCACCATCATCTTCACACCCCAATACATCAATATATACATCTGAATCATTCATCACAAGATAAGTTCACACCAAATTGACCCATAAATCAATAGTAGATAACATCCCACATTTTCATTCCCAGATGCTCGACCCAACACATGCCATTCAACCCAAAATGATTTCTTCCACGACAACCTCTACTGACAGAACTTTGAACCATTCACAGCATAATTACACAAGAAACAATAACCCATATTTTGTACCCGCAAACTGAATCTAACTTATCATCCCCACACCCCCCATATGAAATTCACATCACCAATGAATAAATGTAACATTTCGCCTACAAAAATTCACACAAACAGACCCCAAATGCACCTGAAACTGAAACTAACCCATTATCCCCACTCACCTATACAACAAAACCCACATCGGCACGCAACTAATTTTGATCTTTTCACCTACAAAAATTCCCACACAAAACAAAAAGAAAAACCCTATGTATAAGAAAATAAAACTAACGCATTTACCACTAAGTTTTTTACCCACCAAAAGAAATATATCACTCAAGCATTTAAACAAAAGGCTACCACTTACAACCAGTTTCACAGTATATGTAAACAAACAACAAATAGCACTCGCAATCATTTGATATACTCATTTCCATTGTCCGTCAAACATTTGTAATTGTAAATTAAGTTGAAGTCTAAACTAACTAAACAAGACTTACGTAGTCATTCATTTCACCCGCCACCTTGTCATACCGCATTGTCAGGATCTTCCACATCTAAACCGTGATCACCTGCATTTGTACATACACACGTCTCTTCATTAAACTGTATTTAAATAACATTGTCTTAATTTATGCTTCTTTTTCACTTAATAACTAATTAATGAAAAACGAATACTACACCTAAACATTACCTTCTTGGTTGTTTCCCATGGAAGGTTGTTTCCCCTTCATAAGCATAGGTACCATACTTTTCAGGGTTTCCACCGCTTGCTCTTGCGCTTGAAGTTTAATGTTCTGCGATTCGTACAACATTACTAATGTAATAATGTATATATTACTTGGATCATGATATCTATTTTATTTTGATATATGTAATAAGAGAAAATGCTATATACTATACACCTGTATAACATTACTAATGTAAATATGTATAGTCCAAACATCTTTTAAGGCTTTCGTGCAAGAATATTAACCCAATAAAGTCTAACCTGTTTCACTGGATTCTCCTCATGCTTGCGACCTAATTTTCTTGTCATTTGTATGTCATTTATTATTTAATCCATAACTCCTATTTTCCATATTTTCTTAAACACATAATAAAATTGAATATAAATATTTTATGATAAGATGATTTTTAATCTCCCATCATTTTGATATTTTGTGAACTAAGAGGGAATGGGCAGACATGTCATTCAATGGTGGGATTATATATCATGTGTGTCATAATATTCTTGAGTACATGAATAATTAATCTTGGAAGAGTTTTATCCCAATGACTCAGAAATTACTTTGTTCGTTTGCCATGTCCAATGTAAGCGATTAAGGCATACAAGTATAATTGTTGAGCTAGGGTTTCCTATTTCATCTCCAACATTTTAAATCCATCATTTTGATATTTTGTGAACCAGAGGGAAATGGCAGACATGTCATTCAATGGGTGGGATTTAAATTAAACTAAGTTTTTTTTTTTGTAAGTGTATTAATATAAGAACGACAATGCTGGCCTTAACATACTAAGGGTTATCTCTACAACTACGTCTAAAGTTTAGATTTTTACGACATTTTTTAGGGAGTGAGCCACAATACCTTTTTTTTTTTTTTTTTCATATTGAGTTGTTGTTCTCAAATAAAAGTACTTTTTATATACAATAAAATTGTCATAAGAGTTTAGATTTAGCTCTTTTTCTTTCTAAGAGTTTTTAATTTCAAATGGAAAATATACTCACCATCAAACGAACACCCCTTTTACACATACAACTGAAAACTATCATTTGTTTAGAAAAAAAAAATCAAAACTATCATTAGTGTCACGTTTGACCTCGATCTTGAAACTACCATCTCGTGTAAAAGAGAACCTCCTCGTTAGTAGTTGGCATTAAAATGGAAGAAAAATAATGCACACAACTAGCTTACTTGAACATAAATAACTCTTTTTGGTATTCTACACGTTTTTTTTTTGTAAACTAAGTTTTTTATTTTTTTGTACATAGCCTCAGCTCCCACCACTTTTTTCTATCTCATGTGCCAGTAATTGATAGTAGTTGGGAAAACGTACGTACGCTTCCTTAATTTCACCCGCCCTTTTTTGATACATATATATATGATGAAGTATGATTAAAGAAAATTAGAAAACAAAAGAAGATTAATTTCGTCCAAACTTTATTTTAATTCAAGGTGTTGATTAAGAACATGCATAGTAATTATAGGGTTGATTAAGAACATGCATAAATAAGCCAGAGTACCAAAATAACCCCAAAATAAGCCTAATTTAAAATTTAATCCTCTATTTACGAAAAAAATTAAACAGATCGATACGCAAAAAATCCAAAACAACATAAAATTAAAACCATACTACGATCGACGACGGTGCCTACGTACGTTGGTATGGACAGAGGATCAATAGAAATTCACGGCACTTAATCTGAGAGAGAGAGAAGAGAGAGAGAAGAGAGAGAGAGAGAGAGAGGAGAGAGAGTTGAAGCTCGAGAAAGTGAGAGAGAGAGAGTGAGAGTGAGCTCGAGAAAGTGAGAGAGAGAGGAGATCGAAGAAGAGAGTGAGAGAGTGACTTACATGCAGGGAGAAGAACTAAACCGGCGTGTGGAGCTGCAAGGAGAAGAAGAGAAAAGAGAGAGTACTGGGCGCGCGGGAAGAGAAAGATTGAGAAATTTCTCAAATTTTGGTAAAGTGAATCCGTGAACAGATTAGAACTGATCTGTTCACGGATGGCCAGGCGATGGACGGTTTGTCCAAACCGTCTGTCATTGACAGACGATTTTTCTAAACCGTCTATCATTCCCAGAAGGTTTAAACAAACCGTCTGGGAATAACAGACGGTTTGTCTAAACAGTCTGGGAATCCAGGACGATTTAGACAAACCGTCCATGATTCCTGGACGGTTTTTAAGAAAACCGTCTTTTTTTTTACCATTTTCAGACGTTTGACTAAAACGTTTGAAAATGACTGACGCTTTCCAAAAAAAGCGTCTAAGAATTTTTTTTCTTAGTGACAAGTCTCACGTGCCCAACAAGGTAAAGGACCCATGCCTTCATGGTTGAAGATGAAGAGGCTTCTCAAAGCTCAGTTCTTACCACCCAACTTTGAGCAGCGTCTATTTCAAAAATACCAACAATACCAAGGAGCTCAGACGATCCAGGTGTACATCGATGATTTTTATCGATTGTCGGCTCAGAATGATCTCATGGAGACCGAGGCTTAGTAGGTGGCAAGGTTCATTAGAGGGTTGCGTTATGCGATCCAAGATCGAGTGTCTATGCATCATTTCTTTACCTTAACCGAAGCTGTCAACTTAGCCACCCAAGTCGATAAGCAGTTAGATCGGCCTAAAGCATCAACCTAGGAGCGAAACCCAAGCGACTCGACGCAATCCACACATGGTCGGGGAAAACAACCCATGGTTCAAACCGAGACTCCAAGTCCAACCATTACTACCGGTGGAAAAGGAGCCAATGGCAAAACGAGTGTCTCGAGACAATCGAGGACCATACCATCCAACAAGCCGTACGCTTGGCCTGATCTAGATAAGTGTTTCAAGTGTAACCAACCAGGGCATATATCACATCAATGTCCTAGGAGGCAGATGGTGAACTTGATCGAGATCAAGAAAGCGAAGAGGAGGATTCACTGTAGCGATCGGGGATGATCAACCTGATGTTGAAGAGGAGCCAGCTGATGTTGATGAAGGTATATTGCTTTCCTTGGTTATTCAGTGTTTGATGTTAACACCGAGGCAAGAAGAGCATACTTAGAGAAACAGCATATTCCAAACATGTTGCATCGTCAACCAAAGGGTGTGTGATGTCATCATTGATGGTGGCAACGGAGAAAATGTCATCTTCAAGACAATGGTCAGAAAACTGGGTCTGAAGACCGAGAAGCACCCTTCGCCTTACAAGATAGGATGGATCAAGTGAGGAACCAAGACACAAGTTTCCGAGAGATGTCGCTTCACGTTCTCGATCCGAAAACACTACTTAGACTTGGTGTTGTGTGATATGGTGGAGATGGACGCGTGCCACATAATCTTGGGAAGACCTTGGCAATATGATGTGGACGCTCAACATAAGGGAAGAGACAATGTCTACATTATTTTCCCGGATGGTCGGAAGATAATATTTATGGCCTTATAGAGAGAGACGTTCAACACTCCTACCCGTTCCGAGAAGAAACAGGTCCTTGCTACAGAATCAGAGTTCATGGAAGAAATCAAGAGCACCCGAGAGACCATCACTTTGGTGACCGAGGGAACTGTAGTTCCAACCTCGCAAGCAATTCGCGAGCCATTGTGACCGATGTTGGAGGAATTCCAGGACATCATGCCTAATGAGATGCCCGAGGGGCTTCTACCCATGAGAGATACTCAGCACTATATTGACTTAGTGCCAGGAGCAAGTCTCCCGAACCATCCTCACTATCGGATGAGTCTGAAAGAGAATACTATTCTACAAGAGCAGGTGTAAGGGTTAATTCAGAAGGGATACTTGAGAGAAAGTATGAGTCAATGTGCCGTACCAACCTTGCTAGTACCGAAGAAGGATGGGAGTTGGCGTCTGTGTGTCGACAACCGAGCGATTAACATGATCACAATCAAGTATTGATTTCCTATCCTCGGATAGGAGATATGTTTGATATGATGTCAAGAGCTAAGCTCTTTTCGAAGATTGATCTGAGAAGCGGTTATCACCAAATCCGCATCCGACCAGAAGATGAATGGAAGACTGCATTTAAGACTAAGTAAAGGCTCTATAACCCATATGCTCGGTCTTTCAAATGCACCGAGCAAGTTCATGCGACTAATGAATCAGATACTGAAGCCTTTCATTGGGAAATTTGTTGTTGTCTATTTCGACGACATTCTTATCTACAGTCGTAGCCCGGCCGATCATATGGGTCATGTACGGAAAGTCCTAGAGACTCTCCAAGACAACAAGTTGTATATCAACTGAAAGAAGTGCAGTTTTATGATGAACCAGCTACTCTTCCTCAGATTTGTGGTCAGTGTAGATGGAATCCGAGTTGACGAAGAAAAGGTGAGAGCAATCCGAGAATGGCCAACACCCAAGACCGTAAGTGAAGTAAGAAGCTTTCATGGGTTGGCAACCTTCTACCGAAGGTTCGTTTGGAACTTCAGCAGCATTGTTGCACCAATCACCAAGTGCATGAAGAAAGGGAAGTTCAACTGGGGAGAAGAAGCCGAAAGGAGTTTCTCGATCATCAAAGAGAAACTATGTACAGCACCAGTGCTTGCCTTATCCGAATTTGACAAGCTGTTAGAAGTCAAGTGTGATGCATCAATCGTAGGGGTTGGGGCCGTACTATCTCATGAAGGGAAACTGGTGGAGTTCTTCAGTGAGAAACAGGGAGAAACGAGACAAAAATGGTCAACCTATGATTTTGAACTTTATGCTGTCCTTAGATTCCTCAAGGTGTGGGAGCACTATCTGAACCAGCGAGAGTTTGTCATCTACACTAACCATCAAGCATTAAAGTTCATTAATAGCCAGCGCAATTTCAACCAAATGCATGCCCAATGGGTCTCTTATATCCAATGGTTCACATTCTCCTTAAAGCACAAGTCGGGAAAGCTGAATCGAGTAGCTGACGCTTTGAGTCGCCGAGCTACACTTCTGATCACCATGAATGCTGAGGTGACATGATTTGAGTGCTTAAAGGACCTATATGAGGAAGATGAAGATTTTGGAGAAGCCTGGAGGCGTTGTAATATAGGGTGACTGATTCCCGAGATGCACATCCAGGAGAGATACCTTTTCCGAGGGAATCAACTATGCATCCCGAGAAGTTCTTTATGGGAGCAAGTTGTCTGAGAGTTACATGGTGGAGGTCTCGGTGGACATCTTGGCCGAGACAAGACCATCGCCTTGGTGGAGGATTAGTATTATTGGCCTCAACTGAAGAAAGAAGTGAGTAACTATGTCCAACGCTGCCCGATCTGTCAGGTAGCTAAGGGTCAAACCCAAAACACAGACCTGTACATGCCCTTACCGATACCAGAAGCACCATGGGAAGATTTATCCATGGATTTCGTATTGGGTCTCCCGAGAACCCAACAAGTAGCTAATTCGATAATGGTAATCGTGGATCGATTTTCCAAAATGGCTCACTTTGTTGCATGCAAGAAAACCTCGGATGCTGTTCAAGTAGCCAATTTGATCTTCCGAGAGGTGGTTCGATTGCATGGAGTACCGAGCTCTATCACTTCCGATTGAGACACCAATTTCTTGTCACACTTTTGGTGAACATTATGGAGGCGGTTTGATACAACTCTGAACTTCAATAGCACGAGTCATTCTCAGACTGATGGGCAAACTGAGGTTGTGAATCGAACCTTAGGCAACTTACTTTGGTGTATTGCGGGTGACAAATCAAAGCAGTGGGACCTAACTTTAGCTCAGGCCGAGTTTGCCTACAACAACATGATGAATCGGTCAAAGTCACCGTTCGAAATAGTCTATGGGAGATCCTCGAGGCAGGCAGAAGATCTCGCTGCTTTACCTAATCTACCGGGAGCTAGTGTGGCAGTGGAACACTTAGCTGAACTAGTGAAGACCATTCTAGACGAAGTATGTCAGCATCTAGAAGAATCTTATGCCAAGTACAAAGCATCGGCAGATAAGGGTCGGAGGTCAAAGCTCTTCCAATAGGAAGATCTAATGATGGTGTATTTACGCAAGGGGCATCTACCGACCGGTACTTCTAGAAAGCCAAGGAACAAGAAATATGGCCCGTGCAAAATACTTCAAAAGATTAACGATAATGCATACATCGTTGACCTTCCCGAGGACTTGGCTATATCCTCAACGTTCAATGTTGCGGACATCTTTGAGTACTTTTTGCGAGAGGATTTAGAATTTAACTCGAGGACGAGTTCTTTTAAAAAAAGGGAGACTGATGTAGGATGTGAACGTGAAAAAAGAAATTAAGAAATTAAAGATTTTATTTTTAATTATTTTTTCAACTTTATTTATTTCCTTTATAGGATTGCAATTGTTTTCCTTAATAAAATTAATAATTATTTTTCTTGCCTTACTAAGATTAGGTTACTTGTTCTACTACAACTAGGATTACATTCTCTTCAAGTTTTCTACTAATATTTATAGGTGAGTTTGCATTGTAAATCATGGGTTAAATACAGTTCCCCCCCCCCCCCCCAAAAAAAAAAAAAACTATACCCACTTTTCGATTCGGCCCCGAAGTTTAAAAACTAACAATGTATCCTCACAAAGTTTCAAAAAAATTTCAATGTCGCCACTCTGTTCCTCTCAACCGCCTTCTCTGATGGAATTAGGGTCATTTTGGTCTTTTTCACTAATATTTTTAAGAAAAAAATAATAATAAATTAGGAAAAAAAAGGTGCCAAGGGGGTGGCCGAGCCACCCCCAAGGGCCCAAATAAATGGGGTGGCGAACCCACCCCTCATGCCTAACGGAATGGGTGTGGCCGAACCAACCCCCATCTAGACGTGAATGGGGTGTCCCGAAACCACCCAAAGGTTTGAAGGTGCCCGAGCCACCCCCATTTGCCAAGGGGTTGCCGAACCACGCCCATTCCTGTCTGGAATGGATAGGGGTGGTGCGGCTCAGCCCCCAAGGGCCCAAATGGGGGTGGGCCAAAAACCACCCCAAAGGGTGGGGGGTGGCTCGGCCCACCATTTGGCCGAATGGGGGTACGCGAGCAACCCCCGATAGCCATTGGGGGAGGTTCAGCACCCCCAACAGCCCAAATGGGGTGGTTGGCCATAGCCACCACAATTTTTCTATTTTTTTTTCTTTTTCTGATTGATTATTAGGGGCACTTTAAACATTTACATCCCAAAAACTACATGTGCCGCGCACGTGATCCAAAATCCGTCATAGAAGAAGGAAAAATGTGATGACGTGGCGACATTGAAAGATCTTGAAACTTTGTGGGGGTACATAGTCAGTTTTTAAATTTCGAGGGCCGAATCGAAAAAGTTGGTATAATTTGGGGGGGGGGGGGACAAACTGTATATAACCCGTAAATTATCAATCAATTGAATATTTATCAATCAAAGAATTTTCTCTCATTCTCTGTGGAGTTTTGTTACTTCTTAGCCTGCGGGCTTGTTTTATCTTTTTAGTCAAAAGACACAGACACTTCTAATTTGTTTTACCAAGTCTTCCGCTATGTGAGTAATGGATCAAACATGAAGGGGAGTGAGACGCTCATCCTTCTCTCTAAGTCTTAGAGAGTAAGGTTTTCCTCCTCTCCAACTCCTCGTGAGTATTTTTCCCCAAACCCCTCGACTTTTCTTACTTACCGACGCCTGAGGAGTATGCTCCTCCCTTTTTCCTTTTTTTCCTTCTTCTCTTTTCCTTTTTCCTTCGTTATTTGTCCCTCTTTTGTCTGCAACTTGGAAGTCAAATCTACCGCGTTTAACCATAATTAAAAACCTTTTCACTTATTAATTCCATAGAAAAAGCTACTCCAAGGTCAAGTAATTTGTTGTACC
>FXXK01002803.1:0-32099 GCA_900184695.1 Betula pendula
GTCGGCCGAACCTATTTTAGAAAGATTTTAATTCAACTCCAACACGGATTTGGATTTGTAGGCTGCACAAAACATACTAGGGTTGCTCTAAAACTCTATAAATATACCCTTAAGTCATCCAAATCAAACACGCAATCTTTGTGAGAGGAATCAGAGGTTACATTGAGAAGGGTTTTGCAAGTTCTTTCTCTTCCTTTACTTTTTCTGTATGTATATAGTTTAAGTCCGTTTATTTGTAATTAATACTTTTGCTAGGATTCGATTGAAGCCCTAATCATGTCTCTTTAAGGTTTTGATTTGCCTTACTACAACTATTTGTAATTTTTAATTAATTATTTCGGTTTTATTAAATTCCTCACATGAATGTGCTTGATCATCATATGCATGTAGTATGAATTTGTTAGATATGTCAATTTGAATGACCGAGTCCTGGGTATATTAGAGTGACAAAAGAATCCCATCACAGGTTCTTAGAATAATCATGTTCCAGTCTGAGTGTGTCTGCCGATTTCCATAGATTTATGCTTTCTTGAAGAACAACTTAGTGGGGGCCAGTGACACCCTTAACTGAATCCTTCGAGAAAGAAAAGAGTTAGAGTAGATGTCATGCCTAACTCATTGCTTAGGAAAATCAATAGCTTTAGGAGTAGATACCATGCCCTTGTGGCTAGCAAATAGTGAGCATCGCAATATAGTTTGTAGCATTGTGCATATCGTTTTCTGAAAATAGTATGATTAGTGGTGGATCTCGGAGCCCTACTCTATTTACTTATTATTTCAATTCTATTATTTGTTTCGTTCTTTTGCAATCTTATTTAGTTTCATTCGAAATATTTGCTTTAGAAAATTCTCTTTAAACATAAATTACCAATCCTCATAAGAATGATCTCGTACTTATTCTTTATACTATCGTTTTGATCTTGTGCATTTACGAGTAAAACGTACAATAAAAAGCTTATTATTTAGGTAGATTTTTGCAAAACACCCATGGAGGTGGCCGCGCGCCACCCCCCGCCACCTCTAGGCCACCCCCGGCCACCTTTGGCGTGACTCGCAGAACACCCCAGAGATGGCCACCTTCAGGGAAGCCGGGGTGGCCGTACGCCACCTCAGATTTGGGCTAGGGTGCCACGCGACCACCCACGACCACCTCTGGGGTGGCCTACGAGCCACCTTAGAGTTGAGGGTGGCCTTCGAGCCACCCCTAGTGGTGGCCGCATAAAACACGGCCACCTCTAGGGAAGCTGGGGGTGTTATATTTTTTAATTGGAAAAAACACAAAATCAGTCATTGTGGTTGGCCTAACTTACAAATCACTCTCTGTGGTATAAAAATAATTTAGAGGTCCTCGGGGTAAGCCAAAATAAAAATTTAGTCTCTACAATCAAATTATGTCAAAAGTGGCATTCGAGGACCTCTGAATTATTTTTTATACCACAAAAAGTGATTTGTAATTTGGGCTAACCACAACGACTAATTTTGCATTTTTTTTTGTTTTTTTTTTGTTTGTTTTGGTTTTTAAGTTTTCTTTACTTTTTTTTTTTTGTGACACTTATACCCCCCGAGGTCATTTTCGACCGTTTAGGTAGAAAAAGTCACATGCCACGCACGTGACTTGATTTCTGTCCAAAATAACTGAAAACATGGACGAAGGGTCTTATTTGTAAACGTGTGATAGATTAGGGGGGGTCGATTGTCACTTTTTGAACATTAAATGGTAAAACACAAATGGCTAGATACTTCCGCCCGAGGGGGGGGGGGCAAAGTATATTTAACCCTTAAATTAAATTGCAGTATTTGCCAGTAACGTGTTCACATTTGCAGCCTACAAGAACTGTAAGTATAAATTACTTACTGAGGAATGATATTGATTTCCATAATATAATGATTGCAGATTTATTTATTTGTTGACTGCCTAAACTGTTTGTGTGAATGATGCATTTTGTAAAATTCTATTGTGACTAATAAATATGTTAATAACAAAATTGGTAAGTAGCAAGTGGTGATTACTGCTAATGGGACCTTAGGTTCCCGTGAAAGATTTAATAATAACAAGATTGGGACCATAAGCTTCCACTAGCAAACAAATAAGCTTTAAATGGCGGGAGTGTCGGCTCCAAAAACATCCGTTAACTGAGTATCAGCTCTTCACGAGTAGAGTGAAAGAAAAGAAATTAAACTTTGCATTTAAAACTATCATTTCATCTCATTATTGTTTTATTACTTTAGACGTATATGTATTTATGTGTTTCCTTGTTATGGACTATGGAATGCATATATATATATATATATATATATTTAGCTGAGGTTATATTATTTCTTAGCTCTTCATATACTTATCTTATCAGTTGTGTTAAATGGTTTATATTTGGAAATCTCTTTAACTGATTTTATAATCATGTGAAAATGTTATTTTCATAAGTATAATAACTAATGAAATTAGTAACCCTTATATTATTGAAACAATTGACTTACTTAATTATCTGTGTCATTGTAGTAATATCCACAATTACATAGATGAATGTGCATGAATAGATGAGGATGATCAGGATGGCCAAAGTTCTTATGCCGATCCTAATATATATGAATTAGGCTATCTATTTCATCTTTATTATGATAGGCTACCTTGATTAGGGTTCGTTTGAATATGCGATTTCAAAAAGTGCGATTTGAAAACGTAATTTTTAAAAAGACAATTAAGCGTTTGGCAAATTGCAAAGGCTTTAAAATCACAGTTTAACCTTTAAAATTCTGCGTTTTCAAAAAAGCACCCCTTACCTGCGATTCGAAAACACAGATTTTTGACATTTTCAAATCGCAATTTTTTAAAAATACAATTCCCAAACGATCCACTGTTTGCGATTTGGTTTAAAATCGCACTTTTTGTCTACAAAATCGCAATCTTAAACGTACTCTTAGTCTATATGTTGCGATATTATATATCGGGAAATACTACAACATCTACCGATATCCTTCTACCATCCTTCTATTTCTCGAAATCACTATTGAATTTGTGGTCCCCATGTGTAACGTCCCGACAAAATCATTTAACTTGTAAATGACTTAGTAGTACGCCTCCTAGCATTAATCCCTCAAAGGTCAAAACTCAGAGATTATACATTCTCATAAGAAGAAATGAGAGTCTACAACGGAAGACTTGTCACTTATAAATAATAGAGATAGCAATTAATACCTGTTATACTCGAGATGTGATTAGAAGACTTTATAAACTTAATTATGTAAATGACTAAGTGGATTGATAACCATGAGTAAGAAAGTAATTAAATAGTAAGAAGAATTGACAAACACACAGAAAAAGTTTTAAGAAGGTTAATCCACGCAAATCTGTAATTTCATATTGACCCTATTGGATTAAAATGGTCATAACTTTTGACTCCGAACTCCAATTGAGGCAAAATTTGTGGCATTGGAAAGATAACGTAAAATAATACAAATTTATAGTTTATGAAATTTTCCAATTCCATTGTTTTGAGAGTCAAATCAGCTTGACAGTAGGTGTTATCTGCAACGGCGTCCGGACGAGATCACACAGAATGTCTCGTCTGCAGCCATCTACAGTTGCGTCTGGACGAACCTTGCTCAGTAGGCTTCGTCTGCAGTCCGTCCGCAGCAAGGTCTGGATGGTGGTGAACAACAATGTGCTATAAATAGCTGAAAATGCGATTTTTCAGTTTAGTTCTCATTTTTTATCACTTGGAACGACCAAAAACTCCCGTCTCTCTCATGGGTATTTGTTTAAAATCAAAGATTATGATCTTTTGAGTGTTCTATTGTATAATCCAACACCAGCAAAGTGTCCATCGGTATTAGATCATCATTCTAACCAATCGTTTGAGGTAAATTCTCAAATTGGAATTTATCCTCTTTTGATTAAGTTATGTAGTTTGCATGTTGCTTAATCATGTTGTATTGTCTTAGGGTTTGGTATATTTACGAAGTTTAAACGTTGGATCAAAGTTCCATCGATCGGGCTTCGTATCTTTGAGGTGAGTATTAAGTTAGCTTTATGATTTTAGTTAAGTTTTGTTATGTAGCTTGTTAATCCCTAGTTAATTACCATGAATTAACTTTTGTAGCCCCGGCAACGGCGCCAAAAACTTGTTGTACAAATATCTACCTAAATAAATAGGCGAATAAATGCACGTTTTACTCGCAAGTGCACAAGATCAAAACGATAGTATAGACGGCAAATACGAGATCATTCCCACGAGGATTGGTAAACTATGTTTAAAAAGAAATTCCTAAAAAGATATTGTGAATGAAACGAGATAAAATATTGAATTGAAATAGTAAGAATAAAGGGATAGGGCTTCGATATCCACCGCTAATCATACTCAAATAAGGTAAACAATATGCACAATGCTACATTCATGTCAAGATACTCAATGTTTGCCAGCCTAAGGGCATGGGTGTATACTCCAAAAGCTATTGATCTCCCTAAACAACGAGATTAAGCATGAGTGTATACTCTAACTTTTTTCTTTCTTGAGGGATTTAGCATGGGTGTATATTAAGTTGCTCCTCAAGAAAGCATAAATCTATGGAGATCGACAAACACACTAAGACCTAGAACATGGTATATATTTCGGTCTTTCATGTTGATTACCCCAAGAACCCGCAATTGGTTCTTTTGTCACTCTACTAGGCCCAGGACTCGGTCATCCAAATTGACCTAGATAACACTCTATACATGTTATATGCATAAGATGATCAAACCTATACATAACCCATATGAAGAACGAACAAAAACCCGAGATAAATCAATTAAGCATCAAAATATGAATTGTAGCAAGACAAATTGAAATCTTAAAGAGACATGATTATGGCTTCAATCGAGCCCTAACTAAAGTATTAGCTACACATAATTTGGATGAAAATCATCCCCATAAGAAAATAACAAAGAAAAACTAAAAAGAAAGAAAGAACTAAGAAAAACCCTTATTTGAAGCCTTTGATTCTTCTCCTCAAGCTTGTGTGTTTGTTTTGGAGGACTTAGAGGGGTATTTATAGAGTTTAGGAACAACCCTAGTGAATTTCGTGCACCCTAGGAAGTCCAAAATCGAGTTGGAGTAGGTTTAAGATCTTTTCAAATCGAGTTTTGCCGACTTTACTGTTCAGCGCGCAAGATGGCTCGAGCTAAACATGAATATGGCTCGAGCCAAGTGATGGCTCGAGCTAAACATGGATATGGCTCGAGCTAAATGATGGCTCTAGCCAAATATGGATATGGCTCTAGCCAAGTGATGGCTCTAGCCAAATATGGATATGGCTCTAGCCAAGTGATGGCTCTAGCCAAATATGGATATGGCTCTAGCCAAGTGATGGCTCTAGCCAAATATGGATATGGCTCTAGCCAAATTCTTCAGGTTTTCTCCAACATCTCTTTTGAGCCCGGAACTTGATGGAATTAGGTGCTTTTCTTCCAAAACCTACAAAATAAGGAAAAAACACAAAAACAACACAAAACATTATATTATAATGAAACTAAGAGATTAACATATGTGAATTAAGGGGCTTGAATGTGTAGCATTCAGCACTTATCAAGTATTAAGTTAGCTTTGTGATTTTAGTTAAGTTTTGTTATATAGCTTGTTAATCCCTAGTTAATTACCATGAATTAACTTTTGTAGCTTTTGAGTTCATGTTATGTGTCCCACTGAGCTATGGGCAAAGTGAGTTAAGTGCTTGTGATGTTGTTAAGCACTTGTGTATTCTTAGAAATTATGTTGTGAGTTGTAGATGATATCTAAGATTGCATGCAATGTGATATTACAGCTTATTGTGGTTAGGTGATTAAGTGGGTGTATTGTCAAAGCATCAAATGATTGAGGTGAGTAATTTTTACTCACTGAGGACGAAATATGTTTTATGTTTTTGAATGATGTTATAAATGAATTTAGATGTTTTATAAATGCTAAACACGTTGAGAAAGAATAGAATTTTAATGCTTTTAAAAAATGTTTAAGTCTATGACAAAATCGAGCTAATCATACGTTGCTTGAGAATGATTTATTATTATTTGATACTTTTAATGTTTTATCAAATATTTAATGAGATATGATTGATATTGTTGTTGTGATTTTAAAAGTATTGAGATATGAAAGAGATACTATGATTATTGATTACTTTATATTTTGATGGTGTTGGTTTATGATAACTGAGAAATGATTTGATTTTAATTGTTAAGACACGATTATTGAGAAATGATGTTATTGTTGAGATTTGTAAGTGCATAGACATGAACATGTGCATTAATGTGTGAGCATGAACATGTGTTAAGAATAAAGAGATAAAGAAGAAGGCTGGGCCCATTATGATGAAAGTGATGAAATTTATGAAAAGTGCTAGGGTTGGGCCCGTTACACACAAGTGCTAGGGCTGGGCTTGCTATGCGCGAGGCTAGGAAGTTGTCCCTGAAGCCGGTGTGTGCAGTTTGCTCGAGTTGAGTCCATTAAGCATGTTACACACATTACGAAAGTAAAGCTGAAAATCAAAAAGTAAAGCATACATCGCATTGTTGTTGATGATTTATGTATATTGGTTTAAGAGGAATTTCATGCTAGATGCATTGGTATATATAAAAGTCTTCATAGAAAAGAACTTATGTATACGTTTACAGTTGGATTGTATATGATGTTTTGTGGATTTTATTATGTACAAGTTATGCATTAAATGTGTTTATATGTATATGTATCCAAACATATTTTGGAGCATATATATACATTCACAACTATATATAATGATTTAAAATGCTTTATGAATGTGTTGTTTACTTCATCAGCTACACCAAGTTTGAATCATGAAATGATATTTTTATGAAGTTAAGTAGCTGTTATTGTAAACGATTATATAAGTAAAAGTTTGGTTCAATACGAAAACCCTCGGGGAAGTCTTTATTCTTTATGAACTATTGACTCACCATTTCTTCCTTCCTTCCCCTATGTAATCATAGATGATCTCTATGATTGCATAGATGATGCTATTGTTGCAGGTATAGCGGATCTTGATGAAAATCTAGTGACTGCTTATTTAGGATATCATGACTGAGGGCGATGTACGCCCATTGGGTATATTTTGTATAGACTCTTCGGTAGTCTAGTTTTTTATGTACATCAAATTGTTGTATATATGTATAACAAATTGATGTTCTTTGGCTATGCCGTATATGGCATTCTTAATCGTCTTCTTTTGTTGTATAGCATGTGTGTTGTAAAACTGTTGTAAATAGCTTTTGTCAGCTCTAAGTTATGCTTCTCTCACATGTTGTGTTATTTATTTCCGCTGCGTGTATGTTATTAACTCTGATGTGATATGGCTTTACATGAGCCTCTGTGATTATTCGGTTTTATTTCAAAAATATATATGTGTGTGTGTGTGTGTGTAATGAAATCGAGTCGCCACAATACCCACAATAAAAAAATATCAGAATAGCACAATAAAACATAACTATAATATCATAGATAGCATAAGATCTGAAGTCTCCAAATCTTAGGGTCAAAAGACCAATCATCGAGGTAACATAACATTCATACAAAATCAGTTGGGCTCCAGCTTAAGGTATATCTCATAAATCAGATCAATCATATCACTACAACGATCACCTCCTCCAAGCTATATACGAGCTAGCCACACTAGCTCTAGATGATCAAAAATACCCGAATGACATCCTCCAGACAGACCAGATGCATATCTATAGATTGCATCTTCGGTACTAACTAACAAATTGCATAAGAATATAGGTGGAAAAGATACAAAAGTAAGTCAACAACTTAGTGAGTAATAATGCACATGTTATACTCATTATTATTTGTGAACTCTGTTGATAAACACAAGCATTGTTATTCTCAGTTTATAGCATAAAACATGTCATGATGCAATATATTTATAATACATGATGTAAGTAGGAACATGTGTTAACAATATGGTCTATTTGAGACATTATCCCTTCTTAATAGAGTTAGCGCGTCTCAAAGGACATCTGGTACAATTTTGGTGCCCCGGACATTACATGAACGTATCATTTTATACTAGCAATCCGACCAAGTCTAACCTCGAGTGGCCCACACTAACTAGGTAAGTCGTAATTGGTGATCCACCCAATGAATGATGCGTTGTCACAAACTAAACCATTGAATCCAAGGCCCTCTTCATAAAATACCCGTAATAATAGTAAGCCCATGGCTATTATTCCGTTTCAAGACAGTGTAACCATGTCATATGATGCACATTAATTTTTATGTCTTTTATATGCATACTTTTCACAACTCATCATTTCATTATCTTTGTTAATCACAACCGTTTTCACAAAAATGGATTTCACAGTTGAGAATAAATATGCATTTTATGAGAGTTGTAAACATGCAGGTTTTGTACATCAAAATAATCATACTATGCATAAAAGTATAACAATAATAAGTATCCATGTGAGTTTTTACTCACTTGTGTTGTATGGTTCCGTTAAATACTCTTCCATCGGGTCTCCAACTTTTGAATCTGAGAAATAATCTTATCATTAGTCTTATGACTTGAGTTAAATAAGTCATAGGCTTCTAATAACCCTAAAGGATATTCTGTTTGAGCATCAAACATTTGACCAGGAAGGTCGAAAGTTCCACACTCGCACATCGAACATTTGATGAAGTTCAGAAACCTTTTTGGTTTCTAACTCCTCCTAAAGCCTCCTAAATGTCTAACCATAGAAAATAAAGGGTTTCATACTCCAAAAACAGGGTTTGAGGTATCAAACTCTTAAACCACTTCAAAACATCTAAAACCTACATAAACCAACTAAAACTCGAAAATGATCAATCTTAAACTAGGCAACATAAAAACTAAGACATAACAACAACTAAACAAGATAACAACAATCAAATAACAACAAGGAAACGAACTACGTGAGGATGGATACCTCTTCAAGCCAAAACACATTCCTTTCCTTCAAACACTCACACATACACAAGTCTCTGATGTTCCAAAAACGTGAGTGAACAGTGCAGAAGGGGGGGTAGGGAATGTATTTATAGAGCTGGAACGTCTAGTTAAGGACTGATGGATTTTTGGGTGTATCGAATGTTCTATGTACGACATCGAACATTTGATGCACTATTATCCTACAGTCCTAGGATTTTTACCGAACGTCTGATAAAAATATTGAACGTTTGATAAAAGCATATTGAACGTTCCATAAAAACATCAAACATTTGATACTGTCTGACATACACATTGATCAAAAGTTTTCATGTGATCATGCATCGGGACATGTATCAAATGTTCGATCCTCAACATCGAACGTTCCATGAGCACACCGAACGTTCCATAGAATCCTTCAAATGTTCCTTGGCATCTAAAGCTAAAAAATAAACCCTAAAACTTGATAAATCTTTGGGGCATTACACCATGTATGTCCCCATGTATATCTACACATAAGGACCACAAATCCAATAGTGATTTTGAAAAATAGAAAGATGGAAGAAGGACAAGAAAAAGAAATGAAGCATTTTCCTTATATCAGACTTATATATGCATCTTCCTTTATTTTATATTGTAATATTATTATAGTTACATTTGTAAAAGTGCCGCATGTGGCACATATGTTACTGCTTTAGTGTGTATTTAATATGTAAGAACATTATGTTTATATTTATTTATTTTGAGGTATTTTAGATTCCTCTAAAGTGTCATGTAAGGATGACCATTCTCTTTAAATAAATAAAAAATGTATAAATATATATATGTATATTCCATTGCGAGATTTTACTATCTCTGATGTAGTAATGTCACGTGGTTAATCGAACAATACCACTTACACCTTGTAATAAAAGGTGGGGCGTTACAACTTTGATATTTCATGTGAATATAATTGTATAATCATACAAGTTTAGTAAATAAAGTAAACATGCAAATAGATTGATAAAAGGTTTCCACATGAGTTTTACTCACCTTGGTCGTAAGGATCCCCTCGATATACATCCTTGTACACTCCAACATCATCCTCTACGAAATACTCTAACATTAAAAGGTTCTATCGAACTAAAAACCTACCCTAAACCTCAAAACTGCCAGAATGGACATTTGGACTAGTAGGGATTGATAACTAAGTAGTGATCGATCACTGCTCGAGCAGTTAGCATTGCCGAGTGCTGATCCCTACTTGATCAATGATGAACAATGATCAATCAGGACACTGTTTATCTTCCTAACTTTTGAAAAAATTTAATTTTAGCTCCGGTGAGGCCTCTAGAGTCTCTAAGACTAAAAAAGGTCACCCATTTCACTCATCTAAGACCCCACAACCCTTAGAGTCGAGACCATTAGCCCACATCATTAACTCATAATCTGAGCATATCATATCAGAGTTAACAACATATACGCAGCGGAAATAAATACATAACATGTGAGAGAAACACAACCCGGAGCTGACATAAACTATATACAACAGTTTTGTACAACAACTATACAACAAAATAATGGCTAACAAAAAGCCACATACGGCTTAGCCAAATACATCAACCTGTTTATATAATACAACACATTGATGTAACAAAAGCTAGACTACTGTATGAGCCTATACAAAATATACCCAATGGGCGTACATCGCCTTTAGACATCATATCCCAAATAGGCAGCCACTGGATCTTCATCAAGATCCGCCGTACCTGCAACAATAGCATCATCTATGTAATCATAGAGATCATCCATGATTACATAGGGGAAGAAAAGAAGAAAGGGTGAGTCAACAGTTCATAAAGAATGAAGACTCCCCCGAGGGTTTTCGCAATGAGCCAAACTTTTATTTATGTAATCGTTTACAATATCAGCCACTCATCTTCATAAAAATATTACTCTTTCATTTATCAAACTCAGGGTAGCTAATGAAGTAAACAACACATTCATAAAGCATTTTGAATCAATATATATAACTGTGAATGTATGCATATGCTCCAAAATACGTTTGGATACATATACATATAAACCATTTAATGCATATCTTATACATAATAAAATTCCACAAAACATCATATGCAAACCAGCTGTAAACGTATACATAAGTTCTTTTCCATGAAAACTCATATGCATACCAATATATCTAGCATGAAATACCTCTCAAACCAATACATATAAATCATCAAGAACAATGCAATGCATGCTTTAATCTTCCACTTTTCTTTACCTACGTAATGTGTACAGCATGCTAACGGACTCAGCCCGAGCAACTGCACACACCGGCCTCAGGGACAACTCCCTAGCCTCGCGCATAATGGGCCTAGCCCTAGCACTTTTCATAACTTTCTTTACTTACATCATAATGGGCCTAGCCCTCTTCTTTACTTTCATCTTATGGGTCTAGCCCTCTTCTTTATCTCTTGAGTATTAGCCCATGTTTATGCTCACACATTAATGCACATGCTCACGTCAATGCACTTACAAATCTCAACAATCATGTCTCAACAATTGAAATTAAATCAATTCTCATTCATCATAAGCTCAAAATCTCAAAGCACAAGATATCAATAAATCATAGTATCTCTTTCATATCTTAACACTTTCAAAATCACAACAACAATATCAATCATATCTCATCAAATACTTCATAAAACATTGAAAGTATCAAGTAATAACAAATCATTCTCAAACAACATATGAATGGCTCGACTTTTTCATAACTTTAAACAATCTTTAAAAGCATTAAAATTCTATTTTCTCAACTTGTTTTTGCATCTTTAAAAATCTAAAATCATTATTAAAATCATTATAAAAACATTAAACGTATTCGTCCTCAGTGAGTAAAAGATTACTCACCTCAATCCTTGATGTTATGATTTGGATTTCAATCCAACCTCTAAACCACAATGAGCTGCAATATTACATTGCATGCAATCTTAGACACCATCTATAACTCAAAATATATCAACAAGTGCTTATAACCTCATAATTACTTTAACCCATAATACCCAAGGTTAATGGAACTCATAACATGATTCCATAAGCTATAAGAGTTAACCATGGCAATTTACAATGGATTAACATGCTACATTGTAACTTGAGTAAAATCACAAAGCTAGACTTAGACACTTACCACAATGATATGAAGACCCGGTTGAAGGAACTTTGATCCAACGTTTGGGCTCCACAAATGTGACAAAAAACCTAGACAAACAATCAAGATTAAGCAACATGCAAATGGTGTTTAGCTCAATCTTGAGAAAATGAACTTAAGTTTGAGAATTTACCTAAACGATCGGTGGAAACGATAATTAACACCGGAAGAATGCGTTACCGGTGTTAGAAGTCACAACCCAAACCTCAAAAGATCACTCTCTTAAGGTTTAGAGCAAACCCTAGGAGAGAGGGGAGAGCTCCAGTTCGTTCCAGTTCAGAAAAAGTGAGAAATGAACTGAAAAATCGCATTTTCACCTTTTTATACCCGGTATACTGTTCATACCGTCCGGACCACATATGGGCCGTCCGAACCACCACCGTCCGGACCCTGCTGCGGACGACTTGCGGACGGTGCATACTGAGTGAACAGTAATAGGGTTCGTCCGGACGCTCTACAGACGACTTGCGGACGGTGCAGTTTTGACCCCTAAAACGATCAAATTAGAAAAAGTCATAACTACAAAGTTGTAGAACTTTGAGTTAGCTTTCCAATGACATAAAATTTGCATCAATTGGAGTTTTGAGTCAAAAGTTATGATCATTTTACTCTCGCAAGGTCAGTCTGAAATTACTGAACCTCTTAAAACGTTTTCTGCGGACGATGCAGATTTGACCTCAAAAAAGATGGAATTGGAAAAAGTCATAAACTACAAAGTTGTAGAAATTTGAGTTAGCTTTCCAATGACATAAATTTTGCCTCAATTGAAGTTCAGAGTGAAACGTTATGACTATTTTACTCCAGAATGGTCAATCTGAAATTACAGATTCGAATGGAACATTCACTAAAATAACTTTCTACTCTTGGTTATCATTTTCACTTAGTCATTTGTATAATTAAGTTGTAAAATACTCTAATCATATCTCGGGTATAACAACACTTATCTAGCCCCTTGAATCCAATAGAAAAAACATAAACAATATATGGACCATAGGGTCAAGTCTGTTTAATGGTAACTCGTGACCTATGATCATGTCATACAATGCAAGTATTGTCAATTTATATAATCATTGTTCTTTCTCAAATAACATTAAAGCATTGTACAATTGTAACAAAAGTAATAACAATGATTAGTAAACCATAGGCTCTCTACATAATTCTTGGAAGACATGAAATAAAGGTTTGAAATGTATAACAATATAGCATACTCAAAATTGATTTTCTTTTTCCAATTCCATAAGTATTCACTTACCTTGACCACTCCGATTGTTCCTCAAACATTCTAACTTTCTGCGTTTCAAATCAACCTATAATTAGCCCTAACACTAATTACAAACCTAAGAGCAACTCTAGCAAAGTAGCTAAAGAGCCTATAATAGCTAAATATAACTATTATGGGCTTAAATTTGTCTCCAGCAGATTAGCTCCAAATGAGGTAAAATACAATTTTTGCTACAGTGAATAGGTGCTATTCACTGTAGCACAATTTTATAGTTTTTTTTGGTTTCCTTTTTTGTCTTTTCTTTCCTTCTCTCTCTCTTCCTCTTTCGAGACCTCCATAGATTAACAAATGCTCTTCTTTCCATCATCTCTCTCTCTCTCTCTCACCCACACAACAACGATCCCGGTTCTACCTTCCTCCCCAACCACAGAGGAGACAAGGGCGAAAACCCCCCACTCGGCCAAACCACCATCTCAATTTAGCTACCAAATCCATCCAAGAAAAAACTCAACCAACACCAATCAAAACCCAAACTCGCAGTAAATTACTTAGATTGGCACTTACCCAAACAATCCTAATCTTGGAAGTCACCGGTGCTGGTGTTTCACCGCCACCCACGAGTTGCCCAACACATCTCCCTATTTTGGTCTCTCTTTCTCTCTCTCTCTCTCTCCCGATTAGTTGCAGAACCCAAGGGAAAGGGGATGGGTCTCTCTTTCCCTCTCTTGCTCTCTCTGTTGTCTCTTATTGCTGTGCTGAAAGGAGGGGGAAAGGGTGTGGAAGAAACATTGTTGTGCTAAAAGGAGGGCGAAAGGGTGTGGAAGAAACATTGTTGTGCTAAAAGGAGGGAGGAAGGGTGTGGAAGAAACAAGAAAAGGTTAGAGAAGATGAGGGGTGCTTGAGTGAAGTGCATTGGGAAAAAAAAAATGCAAACACAAACAAGGAAGGGTGGAGAGAGAGAGGAAGAAAACAATAAAAAATAAAAGCACCAAAAAAAAAATATTTAAAGAATTTAGATAGTGGAATAAATAACCTGCTGGAGTTTGTATTGAAAACTTAGTACCTAAAATAGATAAAAGTGTATTTTGAGTAGGTAAAATAGATACCCTTGCTCTAACTATTCATTTAGAAACCTAAAACACACTTCAAAAATCCTAAAACACGCATTCAGGACAGTTTGGGTTGATCTTGGGGTTTCAGGGATTGATCTTGTCTAGTTAGGATCGATCCTGGGGGTCCAGCGATCGATCCTATCTAGGAAGGGATTGACCTAGCCCGATTCAGCTCCTGTTTTAGGAACCTTCCAATCCCCTAACATGCAATCCAAAAAATCTAAAACGTCCCTAGGGGTTTTGTAACTCTCATAAACGTTTAAGAACTTAAAATTTTAGGTGTCAAGGTTATCATCTTGATACAAAATCATCAAGAGTTTTCTCCTTGGTTACTGTGAAGCTCTTGTAATATCAATCATACACAAGACGGTGTGTGTGTATTTTAAAATGTTGTTTAAACACGTATTTAAAATACTCATACCGTAAAATCACAAACAAATTCATGTGATATCAATAACCTCTCTTTTGATTTTTTTTTTTACAAGGTAACAACTCTTCCTTTATAAATCATTCTAGGAAATAATGTTTTTCTTTTAAAACAACTCATCTCAATCCAACAACACCATCCAAACAATCAAATAACATGTTTAAGAAAAAAATATATAAAAAGAAAACAACAAGATTACACAATTTGTAGCTTTTACCTTCAGAAAAAGGGTTGAAAGAACGAAATTCTGCATTTGGGACTGACATAAATCACTGCTTTTGGGCCCTTCTCTCCCCTCCCCTTCACTCTAACGCACTTGGAGGCTAGAAAATCATGCAAATAGGTTTTCTAGGGTTTTTAGGGTTAAAAATAGCTGAAGATTGAGTTTTTAGGGTTTTGAGAGCTCAAAATCGAGTTTTTGTCATAAAAGGATTGATTCTCCATCTTTTTCTCTCCCTTTTTTTTTTAAAAAAAAAAAGGAAAAAAATGCAAGATCATTGTTGGAATTACACATTGTTTTGAAATCATATGTATTTTTAAAAGAGTTTGTATTTTAAAAAGGATTTTATTTTTGGGGTGTTACACCATATTTACCCTTCAAGAGCCTAAAGCTTGGATTAAAACCTACTAAGACCGTTTAAAACAACAAACAACATAAAGCTTAATCTAACACTTAAACAATTCTTAACAAACCTTAAACCAACTTAACATAGGAATACACACAAAACTAACTTTGAGAAAGCCAGTAAAGACCACAAGATTATAAGACTAAAGCTAAGGGTTCTCAGCTCTTGGGGCCTTGATCTCCAAAAAAACCATGACAAACTCACCACCTTTCTTCTTTTCACCCTCTTCCTTCTCTCTCTCTCTCTCTCTCTCTCTCGCTCTCTCTCTCCTGAGCACCTTGGAAGCCCTAGTAGACTAAATGGTCGCTAGGGTTGGCCCAAGGATAATTCTATAGGCAAAACCCCACGTCTTGAAGTCTTGGATGCATTCAAATCACATACTGACTGGCCATGATTGATCACATAAAGGGTTGTGATCGATCACTAGAGTTTCTAGGACACCTGTGCTCCATCACAGGGGCTAAGGTGATCGATCACTCTAGAGTAAGGTGTAATTGATTACTCAGGCCCACAACAGACTTAAGTGTCAATATAGGCCTAGTTTTTCCATCCCTTATGCCAAAATTTGTTCTTTATTAACCCTTAAGTCCCAATTAAGGGTTTTTCCTTAACCGTAGCTGGACCGAGGTGTTACATTCTTTTCCCTTATAAAAATTTTATCCTCAAAATTTTAGATCTTAAAAACACAAAAAGGGGTAGTAATAATACTTTGTCATCTATTGTGGCATAAAGTCTTAAGCTTTCTTAAACTTCTTAAACAAGTGCAGGTAGAGGGTCCGCATATCCTACCCCACTTCTCACGATTCCTTTCTACTCCGTGGTTGCACCACAACTATTATGAACCCGCAGGAAGAGAAATCCGTTGAACCCACAATCAATTTGAAAACTCACCCAAGAAAGTCAAACTCAAGTCTATGGATGGAGAATTTAGACCCGTTGAAAACTCATTTCAAGAACCTAGATTATATTAAAATCTAGACCCGTTGAAATCCTGTTTCAAGAACCCAATTTACAAGGAAGAACACCACAAATGTTGTGATTTACCTTTGATAAGTTCAAGGGTTCAATCAAGAACAAGAGGAGTAAACTCAACTCACAATTAAAATTCAAAATAATGTCTGCTTCCTTAAGTGGCAGCTATGAGATGTTTAAATACTCCCCACAAAAATAACCCTAGGCCAAAATAAGGCCCCTTTCCCAAAATACCCTCAAGTGGATACAATTAAAGTTCTTTTGAAACCCTAATTAATAAAACATAAGAAATATATGGGCCAAACATCCTCAAGCCCATTTATTCTAAACTAATAAAATAAAGCCTTTAACCAAATTGAAAGCCTTCAATAATAATAGGCCCTATTTTTAAGTCAAGTCTTCCACAGCTTGGATCAAGTGGATCAAGACTGGTTCTCATTCTTTCAAGCCCATCTTGAGTGTTAGGCTCTTGCTAGCTTAATCCCAAGTGGATTGCACTAATCCTTGCATTGCTTCCCTGATCTTCTTGGCTTTTGGTCTTGTAATTGGCCCATCTGGAACTTGCAAAGGATCTTTAAGAGTAGGCCCACCTTGGTTCCCATCATTCTCCCTGTCCTCAAAAGGATTTGACCTCGAATCTTCACCTACATCAAAGGGAGAAAGATCAGAAACATTGAAGGTAGCAGAAACATTATACTCACTTGGAAGATCCACTTTATATGCATTGTCATTAATTTTCTCAAGAATTTGAAAAGGTCCATCTCCTCGGGGATGCAACTTAGTGTTCCTATGGGCTAGGAATCTTTCTTTATTCATATGAACCCAAACCCAATCTCCTGGTTCAAAGATGACACACCTTCGCCCTTTATTGGCTTGAGAAGCGACCATTTCATTCTTGTGGGCAATTTGAAGCTGTACCCTCTCATGAAGTGACTTTACCAACTCCGCCTTCTTTTGGCCATCCAAGCTACTCCTGCCATCAATAGGTAAAGGCATCAAATCTAACGGAGTAAGTGGATTAAATCCATAAACAATTTCAAAAGGAGAATATGAAGTAGTAGTATGCATGGTCCTATCATATGCAAACTCTATAAATGGCAAACAATCCTCCCAAGTTTTTAAATTCTTATGAACAACAGTGCGTAAAAGCTGAGTTAAAGTCCTATTAACTACTTTAGTCTGGCCATCAGTCTGCGGATGACAAGTAGTGGAAAATAAGAGCTTAGTACCCAATTTCCCCCAAACCACCTTCCAAAAGTAGCTAAGGAATTTAACGTCCCTATCAGAAACAATACTCCTGGGCACACCATGGAGTCGCACTATTTCCCTGAAAAACAAGTCAGCTATGTTTGTGGCATCATTTGTTTTATGGCATGGAATGAAATGTGTCATCTTACTAAATCTATCCACAACCACAAAAATAGAATCGCTACTCCTTTTTGTCCTAGGCAACCCCAAAACAAAGTCCATAGATATGTCGACCCATGGCTCACTAGGGACGGGTAAGGGTGTATACAACCCATATGGCAAAACTTTAGATTTGGCCTTTCTATATGTAATGCACCTGCTACAAATGCGATTAACATCTCGCTTCATCTTAGGCCAAAAGAAATGCTCATGCAAAATATCTAAAGTTTTCTTGACACCAAAGTGCCCCATTAATCCCCCCACCATGTGCCTCACGCACCAATAACTCATTCATAGAACAACTTGGCATACAAAGTTTACTTTCTTTAAACAAGCAACCATCATGCTTGTAAAACTTACCAAATGCCGCCTTATCACATGCCATGTACACATTAGAAAAGTTAGCGTCATCGGCATACAGATCTTTCACATATTCAAACCCAAGCATTTTAGCATTCATAGAAGTGAGAAGTACATACCTCCGGGATAAAGCATCAGCAATAATGGTCTCCTTACCTTGCTTGTAACGGATGACATATGAAAATGTCTCAATGTATTCCATCCAACGAGCATGCCTTTTATTCAACTTAACTTGACCTTGAGATGTTTCAATGATTCATGATTGGTGTGGATCACAAATTCCCTAGTCCATAAGTAGTGCTGCTAAGTCTCCAATGCACGAACAAGAGCATAAAGCTCTTTATCATAAGTAGGGTACTTTAATGAAGCCCCACTTAGCTTCTCACTGAAGAAGGCTATGGGCTGCCTATCCTACATCAAAATTGCTCTAATCCCTAAACCTGAGGCATCACATTCAATCTCAAAAGCTTTGTTAAAATCAGGTAATGCTAGCACAGGTGCAGAGCACAACCGTTCTTTAATGGTGGCAAAAGCATTCTCTTGATTATCCCCCCAATGAAACCCAACATTCTTTTTAATGACTTCAGTGAGTGGTGCAGCAATGGTGCTAAAGTCTTTAACAAAACGCTGATAAAAACTAGCTAAGCCGTGAAAGCTTCTTACCTCAGTGATGCTCCTTGGCGTTGGCCATTCCTTGATGGCCTTGACTTTCTCTTCATCTACTTCAATACCCTTTGTACTAATAACATAACCAAGAAAAACAACTCATTCCATGCAAAAGGTACATTTCTTGAAATTAGCATACAACTTTTCACATCTCAACACATAAACACATATCTCAAATGCTCAATAATGTCATTTAAGTTCTGCTGTACACTAGGATATCATCAAAATACACAACCACAAACTTACCAATGAACGCCCGTAGGACATGGTTCATCAATCTCATGAAAGTACTGGGTGCATTTGTAAGTCCAAATGGCATAACCAACCATTCATAAAGTCCATACTTAGTCTTAAAAGTAGTTTTCCATTCATCACCCTCTTTCATTCTAATCGTGATATTGTTGACCGCCCTACAATCAACGCACATCCTCCACGTCCCATCCTTCTTTGGCACGAGTAGCACCGGTACCGCACATGGGCTCATGCTCTCCCTCATGTACCCCTTGCTCATCAAATCCTCAACTTGCCTCTGAAGCTCCTTGGTCTCCTCCAGATTACTCCTATAGGCTGGTTGATTTGGAATAGTAGCTCCGGGTACAAAATCAATCTGGTGCTCAATGCCTCTAATGGGTGGCAACTCATTAGGCATCTCCTTTGGGAATACATCCTTAAACTCCTGCAACAAAGAAACAGCCAAACTAGGAAGAGATTGGTTAGTTTCATCAAGATTAAGATAAGACTCTTTATAGACAAGAAAAATCATAGGGCAATCTGCAAAGAAAGCCCTCTTAACCTCACTCTCTCGTGCATAGAAACTCACTATTAGCTTTCCTTTTCTGTCCGCAGACTCCCTTTTTTTTTCTCTCTCGTGACTCCACTCTTTTTTCTTTACTCTCAGCCACCTCTCTACTTTCTTTTTCACTCTTTCTTTTTTGCTCATTTTCACTCTCACTCTTTCTTTTTTTGCTCAATCTCTTTTTCACTCTTGCTTTTTTTATCACTCTCATTTTCACTCTTTCTTTTTTGAGCAACCTCACTTTTCAGTTTTAGTTGGTCCTCATAGATCTGGAGTGGAGTTAAAGGAGCAAACTTGATTGTTTTTCCCTCCTTTACAAAACTGTACATGTTCTTGAACCCATCATGTGTCACCCTCCTATCATACTGCCACGGCCTCCCCAACAAAATATGGCCAGCATGCATAGGCACAACATCACAAAGTACCTCATCCTGATACTTCCCAATTGAAAAAGTAACTAACACTTGTCTATCTACCCTAACCTCTCCACAATCATTCAACCACTGCAATTTGTATGGTCGAGAGTATTTTAAGGTAGGTAAATTCAATTTCTCAACCAAAGTAGTGCTAGCCACATTAGTACAACTCTGCCTATCAATGATCATCCTACATACCTTGCTGTTGACGTAGCATCTAGTATGGAAAATGTTCTCTCTCTCTATTGTGCTGCATCATCCACCTTAATGTGTGTATTGAAAGCACGCCTAGTAACAAGAGACTCACCGGTCATGGTGTATACCACTCCATCATCATCACTATCATCAACCAACTCGGGCAACCCGTCACTATCAACTTCATTCTCAGTCATCACCTCCCCATTGTCACACAAAATCATCACTCGCCTATTTGGACATTGAGAAGCGATGTGCCCTAAACCCAAACACTTAAAGCATTTAATATCTCTATTTCTTGAAGGTTGAGATTCTACCTTGGGTCTACTGCTAGGTCCCTTATCTTTGCTCTTAGGTGGTTCGGTCTTCCTCTTTGCTTCAGCTGGATCATTCCTATCCCACTTTGATTTCCAAGTAGTGCTAGAAACCGAAATATACCTTGCTGTCCCTTTTCTCTTTAACTACCTCTCCACCTTCATAGCCATGTGCACCATGTCCTGTATCTCCACATAATGCTGCAATTCAACTACATTGGCTATGTCTCTATTCAAACCACTCAAAAATCTAGCCATGGTGGCCTCCTGGTCCTCCTCTACATTAGCCCGAATGATCGCCACCTCCATCTCCTTATGGTAATCCTCCACACTCCTAGACCCCTGTGTAAGATTTTGGAGCTTTTAGTAAAGGTCCCTATAGTAGTAGCTAGGTACAAATCTCCGCCTCATGAGAGCTTTCAACTCTCCCCATGTCTCAACAGGCCTCTTATAATTCCTCCTCCTGTAGGTCACTAATTGATCCCACCAAATAAGAGCATAATCAGTGAACTCAATTACCGCCAACTTCACTTTCTTCTCTTCAGAGTAATTATGACAATCAAATACCAACTCTATTTTTTTCTCCCACTTTAGATAAACCTCAAGGTTAGTTCTACCTTGAAAAGATGATATTTACATTTTGATGCGCCCCAAGTCTCTATTGACACCATCCCGACCCCCTAGGTTCCCCTCAAATCCTCTTTCACGCCTAACTCCTCTACGTCTACCCGACCCAATTTCAGATGTTAGGTCTTCCTCATCCTCATCCTCATCATCTCCTTCATTCTCATATGCATTTTCAACCCTAGCTCACGTTGCCTCCTATTTCTCCCACCTTGCAAATTTTTAATCGCTGCTTCTTGTTGATCCATCCTATCCCTCACTTCCCCCATCACCAAGTTCAACCGCTCAAATTGTTGTTGCATGGCCTGCAACACAAAGAATGGGTTATCGGCCACCCCTTCCAGTGATGAGCCACTGCGGCGAGACATTGTAATGTGCTGCAAAAAAAATAGTTAGCGGAAAAAGAAAAGACCTCACACGCTCCCTTACGTGTTTACACTCAAATGATGGCACTCCACTCGTGTTTCACTCTAAATAGACTTTTTTGTCCAATAATAATCTCACACCCTCTTGCCTTTTACCTCAAGTTTCCACTCAAGTTCTTTCAAAACTAATTTAAACTCAATCAAGACAAAGCAACCTTGTTTAATCCCAACTAGCAATTAGGTCCAAGAAACAAGAACAAGAGAAACATGGAAGGAATTAAACGACACGAGAATCATGGAAATTATACGAATGGAAGAGTAACTATAACACAAGATACCAACTATAATGAAGGATGCACGGCCCCTTTGATGTTAAGGCTCAAGAAATTTTTGAATTTTCTATACTTTTTTTTTCGAACGATTTTTTTTTTTTTCATTCTTTTCTTTTCTTTTCTTTTTCTTTTTGTTTTTTTTTTCAACTGATTTGATCACAATCAAAAGTACATTGCAATTAACAAAGCCCTAACAAAGAACTCAAAAACCCTAGAAGAATAAGTGATACGGCAGCCAAAAACCCTAGAAGAATAAGTGATACGGCAGTCAAAAAAACCCTAGAAGAATAAGTGGTATAGCAGCCAAAAAACCCTAGAAGCATAAGTGATACGGCAGCCCTAGAAAGAATAATGAATTTTCGGCAGCCCTTGTTTTTTTTTTTTTTTTTTTTTTTTGTAACCCTAGAACAATGAGAACTAGGATCAAATATGTAATTGAAAAAAAAAGATAGAATCAGACCTGATTGGAAACCGAGCTCTGATACCAAATGATATGAACCTGCAGGAAGAGAAATCCATTGAACCCACAATCAATTTGAAAACTCATCCAAGAAAGCCAAACTCAAGTCTATGGATTGAGAATTTAGATCCGTTGAAAACTTGTTTCAAGAACCTAGATTATATTAAAATCTAAACCCGTTGAAATCCTATCACAAGAACCTAAATTACGAGGAAGAACGCCACAAAGGTTGTGATTTACCTTTGATAAGTTCAAGAGTTCAATCAAGAACAAGAGGAGTAAACTCAACTCACAATTAAAATTCAAAATAATGTCTGCTTCCTTAAGTGGCGGCTATGAGATGTTTAAATACTCCCCAAAAATAACCCTAGGCTAAAATAAGGCCCATTTCCCAAAATACCCTCAAGTGGATACAATTAAAGTTCTTTTGAAACCTTAATTAATAAAACATAAGAAATATATGGACCAAACATCCTCAAGCCCATTTATTCCAAACTAATAAAATAAAGCCTTTAACCAAATTGAAAGCCTGCAATAACAATAGGCCCTATTTTTAAATCAAGTTTTCCATAGCTTGGATCAAGTGGATCAAGATTGGTTCTCCTTCTTTCAAGCCCATCTTGAGTGTTGGGCTCTTGCTAGCTTAATCCCAAGTGGATTGCACTAATCCTTGTATTACTTCCCTGATCTTCTTGGCTCTTGGTTTTGTAATTGGCTCATCTCGAACTTGCAAAGGATCTTTAAGAGTAGGCCCACCTTGGTTCCCATCAACAACACTTTGACTTTGAGAATCATCTTCATGTGCAACACTAGTTTGTTTTGGGTCTTTTCTTATTGGGCTGTGAACTCACAATTTCACTTGTAAAACGTTGTTTTACAATAAGCGAGCACGTTGGATCGTAGAAGGACGAGCAACTGGTGCAATTGATAGGCGAGAGCTTCAAGGTTATCTCGATATCATAGCTTTAGCTTAGTAGATGTACAATCCTGATATGTAAATGTGACCAGTGTTGTTAATAGTTGGCATATGATATTTGGTTGAAGTTGTAAGATAAATATAGATGTATAGTGCGCCTATAAATGTGTTTAATATGCTTATTCTTAATGATATGATGAATTTTATGAATGATGTCTCTAGTTCATAGAAAAAGAAAAATTTATAGCTTTATTTTCACTACAAGTTATATTATAAAGATAATTATAATAATGAATAATTATCGAGGGGCATTATGTTATTTGTGGGCCTTTCACTGTTAATAATATGGTAATCTACGCTTGAAAAAAAAACTATGGTATTATACATTTGATATTGGTTGGGGACTTGTGGCCCTATCTAGCATTTTCACTTTGGAACTTTCTATATTCTTTTGTTTTATTATTCTTGTTTAGTAAATAATTTATGCAAGATCTTATGTGCTTTCTAAATTACCAATCTCTTCTTAAATTGGTCACAACTAGTTTAGGGAAATGATATTAGAAAGCAAACTTCTGACAACATGACTAAAGAATATTGGACGGAAAATGGTTGGAGTAAACAAGTGAAATAAATAGGGTATTTAATAAGAAAGTATATGGTTTCTCTTTATTAACATGTTTGGTGATTATTAACATTTAATTTGATACTCTACACATTTATAAAAGAAATTTATTTGATCATCAATTCAATTGGTAACCTTACTATATTCAACCGTTCAAATAGTTTGTCTAGAGACTTCACCCTCTTTTAGACTATTGTACAAAGAATACATCAATGTACAAGTAGGTTGACTATAAAGTAGTACTTAGCAACTTGCTTACAGTGAAAACGCATATTATCTCTTTGCTAAATGGTACAAGAATAAGATTAATCTTATAATCATATATGTTAAGATAGAAATGCTTAAAAGGGGTCAAAGGACAAATTCATCAAATTTGGATTGTTTTCATTATTAAGTAATAATTGAGTGTTCATTACTGATTATTAGCCTCAATATAGGTGTTTTGGTACATAATAAAAGATTGGTACAAAATGATAAGCTCTAGGTGTTTGACAAACTAGACAATGGCTAAAGATTAAAGGACGATTAACAACCTTTAACGAACTTTCTCGATTGTAGATGTTTTGGTGTTTGGGTGTTCATGACAGATTGAGGGACGGCTAAAGATCTCACCTTTTTGGTGCTGAAGTTCAGACGCAACAATTGTGTTGGAGTTGAAGTGTAGCGCCGCAACAATTGTCTTGGTGTTGACGAACAAACACCATAACAATTGTAACATCCAAGAAAGTAATTAAGAGACTTATCATAGTAGAATTAAGTAAATAAAACAGGTGAAATACTTAGAAAAAATTAGGAAAAGTCACTTTTTTGACTTTTAGTTCGAACCTAGGATTTTCAATTTGAAAGGATATGTTCCAAAGGCGTCCGTTCCAATTTCGTTCTAAGTTTGGTTCGAATGGGTCATTGTTGGAAATAGTAAAATGAGCTCCAAAGATGTTCGTTCTAACTTTTGTTTCATTTCAGTTCGAACAGAACACTGTTCACCTAAAAGGAGGATTTTTCCCGAGAGGTCCGTTCAAACGAAGCAAGTGTTGAGAAAACCTAAGACATCTGTTCCAATTCTCGTCCTATTTCAGTTCGAACAAAATTGCATGGGGTCTCGTTCAAACGGGTAATTATCAGCTTGAACTATGGGTTATTGTAGAGAATCCTCATACATTTTGTGAAAAGGGCGTTCAAATGGGACAACCTGATCGTTCAAACGGGGAAGTTTGAATTGAACTATCAATAGTTGAGATATGAAATCTTCAGCACATTTATCTCATTTTCCTCTCTTTCACTCCCAAGTCTTATTTTTGCTCTCTTAAGGTTTGCTCAAACCCAAGAGCATTGATCATTTAAAGCCTCTAAAGTGAATTCTAACACCGAAAATGTGATTCTCGGTGCTATAACACTATTTGAAGAAACGATTTGAGGTAAAATTCTAGAACCCTAGTTTTCTCATGTTGAGCTATATTTCTTGAATGTAGTATTTGATTTTAATAATTTCCTTAGGGCTTTTACTTGTTGGAGAGTCCTAATCATCAAGTTAGAATTTCGTGGTGCGAAACTTTGGATTTCTCCGTAAGATCAAGGTATGAGCCAAAATACTAGTTTTCTCTAAGCATTGTAAATTAGAGATTGTTAGTGTTAACCTTAGAGCTTCTTTATGGGTTGATGTTGTTGGTTAATAAAGTGTCAAATGAAACCCTAGGTCACCATGGGTTGTCATTAGGTCGTTAATGTTTGTAGTATTCAAGTGTCAATGAGTTGTTTAGTGTTGAGTGGGTTATGAGTTGTAGTTTATAATGCTTTGGCAATGTGAATCATGTAGTGGGCATTGCAGAGCATTGGTCTAGAGTGAATCGAAGTGATCAAGCGGATAATGTAAGTATTTATACTTATTGAGAATGATACAACCCTTTAAATGTTTTGATGTTTTAATGTTTAGTAAGGATTTTACTTACTAAGCAAAGAGGAAATGATTTTTAAATGAATTTGCAAGTATGATATAATTGTTTGAATGCGAGCTGATGAGATGTTTATATGTTACACGAATTTCGATTCCTTCGATGATTTTATGATTTTGATGAATGTTTGATGAAGATTTTTTGAGAATTTGCTATTGCTTTAGAAATGTTAAGATATGTTATTAATTTGTCCTAAAATAACTATTATTTAATGTCTTATGATGAAATGAAAGTGAAATGAATGTCTTATAAGATATTTTATGTGATGCTTTACATGCGATTTCATGCTAAATGTTTCAGTATGTATATGCGGCTGATTGGAACAAAGCATATTTATTCAGTTACATCTAGTTGCATATGATGATTTATGGTTTATTGCTTAAATATGCTTATATATATGTGTTTTACCAAAAATAAATGAAATACATGTATATGCGCATAGTTGGATTATATATATATATGTGTGTGTGTATACTGGGGTGGAGGCACGTTAGAGTTTGGGGGGTCCATGGCACCCCCAAACAATTTTAAAACCCTTAATTTTTTTTTTTTTACATGATTACCTTGTGATGGTCCCTACAAAATGAAAAAAAAATCCCCCCCCCCCCAATAAATTTCAAAGTTCAAACTATTAGTATATTAATTTTTTAAAAAAAAAAAATTATTAAACAGCCAATTCAGTACATAAAAAAAATGGGATGATAAAAAAAAACCTCGCTGATAAAAAAAATTAATAAATAAATAAAAAACCTTCATCCTCTTCAACACACAAGAGTAAAAACTTCATCCTCACCAAAAAATTAAATAAATAAATAAATAAAATAAAAAGAGAATTAAGCAGCCTAAGCTGATAAACAAAAAAAAATTCATACTCTTCAACATGCAAGATACACAGTACACTGTCAATCAACAACTCTCAAATCTCAATAACAACAAGTACATTGCACAAGGAGAGAAAATGGGAAAAAATTTATTTCACCAACTCTCAAATCTCTCTCAATCTCACCCATTTGGCCAGGCTAGCCCCAACAAAAAAGAGAAAACATTTTGTTGTGATTGTGTGAAAATATCGAAAGGCTAGAGAGAGACCACAATCTGTCGACTGGTCTAGATCCACCTTTGGCCATCCACGCACCACGACATCAACAGCAGCAGGTAGCAACACAAGCTGATAAACAAAAAAAAAAAATCATACTCTTCAACACGCAAGATACACAGTACACTGTCAATCAACAACTCTCAAATCTCAATAACAACACCAACTACATTTGCACAAGGAGGAAAAACTGGGAAAAATTATTTCCACCAATTCAAATATCTCTCAATCTCACCCATTTGGCCAAGCCAGCCCCAACAAAAAAGAGTAAACATTTTGTTGTGATTGTGTGAAAATATCGAAAGGCTAGAGAGAGACCACGATCTGTCGACTGGTCTAGATCTACCTTTGGCCATCCGCGCACCGCGGCATCAACAGCAGCAGGTAGCAACGCAACCGTGAGTTTCTACTCTTTCTTCTCTATATACAATCTAATTTATGCTAAGAAATTTTGGGCTTTTCTAAGACTGAAAGTGAGACCGAGACTGAGAGAGAGAGTGAGGGTTTGTAATGTTTGTTAGTTCAAAAAAAAAAAAAGTGAGGGTTTGTGGCTTGTGAGTATGTGGAGAGACTTGAGAGTTGAGAGTCTAAAAGAAAGAACTTAGATTCTTAAAAGAAGTCTAGAAGATGAGTAATAAATGGTAAATGAAAAAGTAGATAGGTAATAAATGAATGGATAAGATTTTCTTAGAATTAATTGATATTGCTGGTCATGTGTAAAAAGAATTGAGAAGAGCAAAAGCCAAAAGGACAAGAAGAAGAAAGAAAGAAAGAAAAAAAGGTTTGTCATATCTGACCGGTTATTGGTGCGTGTGTATTAGAGGATGAGATATAGAGATAATAAAAGATATTAGATATACATACACTGCAGAAAACCAACTAAATCTTTTTTTTTTAAAAAAAAAAGGGAAAACTTCACAAAGACCCCTTAAACTTCCACGCAATTTGAAGAACCCCCCAATCTTTGATTTCTCTCAATTTGACCCCTCAAACTTTCAATTTCTATCAGAAGACCCCCTTCTATTTGTTTTCACAGTTAAAATTTTTTGAAATTCCCAAAATACGCCTGTGTTTTAAACAAACAAAAAAAATTATAAAAAAAATATAAAATGAGTGAATGAGGGGTATTTTGAAAATTTTAAAAAATTTTAACGGTGAAGACAGACAGAGGGAGGTTTTCTAGTAGAAATTGAAAGTTCGAGGGGTGGAACTGAAAGAAATCAAAGATTGAGGAGGTTCTTCAAATTGCGTGGAAATTCAGGGGGTCTTTGTGAACTTTCCCAAAAAATAAAAAATAAAAAATTGCTAGGATTGATTATTTTTAACTTTAATTTTCATTATTCAATTTGATAAATTAAGACTCGAGTTTGATTTATTCTAATAATAAAAATAAAAATAACAATTTTGCTCTTCAAATAAAATTTTTTACAAACAACAAAAAGACAAATTGCAATAATATGTTAAACTTTTATTTAGAAATGTTTTCATTGGCATGGATTATGTCCATATTAAAGTAGTAGTACTGAAATTAATTAGTATGGGAGGAAGTTTATTAGTGTAGGTGTGATTTTTTTTTTTTTTGTAAGAGGTGTGAAATTTATTAGTGTAGTAGTATTTAAATTTAGGGGAAACTTCACAAAGGCCCCTTGAACTTCCATGCGGTTTGAAGAACCCCCTTCAATCTCTGAGTTCTCTTAGTTTCACCCTTCGAACTTTTAATTTCTATTAGAAGAGCTTCCGTTTGTTTTCACAGTGAAAAGTTTTTGAAATTCTCAAAATACCCCTCATTTTAGGGTTTATATTTTTTTTGCTTGAAATACAAGGGTATTTTGGAAATTTCAAAAAAATTTAACGGTGAAAACAGATGGAAGGGGGTCCTCTGATAGAAATTGGAAGTTCGAGAGGTGAAACTGAGAGAAGTCAAAGATTGAGGGGGTTCTTCAAATCGGGTGGAAGTTCAGGAGGCCTTTGTGAAGTTTCCCCTTAAATTTATTAGTGGAGTGTGAAAACTAGGCATGCCTTTTTTTAGCTGAAGTACTAATTAAAATGCAACACCTTAATTTTAGATGGAAAAAAACTTGTCCAAATTAGATTGGATTTTTTTTTTAATTTATTCTATTAGATTAATATTTGTCTTTAAAATAAGTAATTAATTTGTTTTTATTAGTTTGCAGCATTCGATTAGCACCTTATTGTGTTTGGTTTGTTTTCAAAAAATCACTCAAGATCATAATATTGATTCACTGAAAGGTACTCATTTTCCTTAGACCCTATTAATTGTACTTAGTTTATTTTGCAAGTAGTTTATATTATTATGTGTTTGTATTGCCGTTAGATTAAGATTTTGAATAATTAATCTGTCTATTGGATTTTTTTTTCTAATGGTTGTGAGTTTGATTGATTAATTTATTTGTTACTCTTTCGCTTGTTAAAGCTAGTAAGAACTATTATGAGTAAAAAAATTCTAACAAAGATGTTATACTTCTAGGTACTTTCAGGTTAATTCTTTATTCACAAATTTTTCTTACATCTTAGAAAAATATAGGTAAACCAAGCACAATCGATTCACTCTTTAAGAAAAAAGTTGCGAGTCATTTAGAGGTTAATACATCCTTACATAAACCATTAGCAACATATCTTAATGCTCCGGTGACTGATGAACGCCCTTCTAAATATCCACGAATCCAACCTAAAAAAATAGGTGCTACCTTTTTGGTACATGATCCAGGATTATGTCCACAAGTATGGAAATTTCCTCTTCAGGTACAAGATGAAATGCGACGTGCTTATCTCAAAACTGGTCTTTATCAACCCATTCTTCTAGAATATCCAGCTTCAGGACCGGAGAATCATCGTCGTCAATTTCAAGCTTCTTGGTTCCAGACATACTCAACTTGGTTCGAGTATTCATCTAAAAAATATGTCATATTTTGTCATCCATATTACATTTTTGGCAAGAAATCGGCATGTCGTCTTGGATCATATGCATTTACAATGAAAGGTTTTAACAATTGAAAAAAAGTGAATGATGGAATGAGTTATCCTTTAATGTGACATGTGGGGAAAGATCCAAATTCAACACATAAAATTGCTGTGAAATGTTGTGATGATCTAAAAAATTATTCACGGCATATTGGCAAATTAATTGAAAAACAATCATCACAAGAAATGGAGAATAATCGGTTACGGCTCAAAACTTTAATAGATAGTGTTCGATGGCTAGCATTCCAAGCTTGTGCATTTAGAGGTCATGATGAAAGCTCCAACTCAAAAAATAAGGTAACTACGTTAAATTGATAAAGTTATTAGCAACTTATAATGATAAAGTTGCTGGAATTGTCTTGGAAAATGCTCAACGGAATGCCAAATATATATCACCCCAAATTCAAAAAGAAATTTTACATATCTTTGCAACTAAAGAGTGAGATGTGATTCGCAAAGAAATTAGGGATGCCAAATTTTGCGTTCTTGTTGATAAAGATTGAGATGAATAAAAAAGGGAGCAAATAGAAATTATTTTGAGGTTTATTAATAAAGATGATTTTATTAGGGAGAGATTATTTCATATTGTCTATGTCAAAGATACTATTGCATTAACTTTAAAAAAATGAGATATGTGAAGTTATTTCTCGTTATGACCTCTAAATTGAGAATATTCAAGGTCAGGGATATAATGGAGGTAGTAATATGCGTGGTGAATGGAATAGGTTGCAAGCTTTATTTCTTAGAGAATATCCTTACATATATTGTGTGCATTACTTTGCTCATAAGTTACAATTAGCTTTAGTTGCAGCATCTAGAAAAGTAAAACATGTTCATCAGTTCTTTGTCAATTTGGCTTCTATTATCAATATTGTTGTTGGTTCTTCAAAATGCAATGATGAATTACAATCTACTCAAGTTACTGAAATTGAAAGTATGATTGCTTCTAATGAAATTGAGACTGGAAGGGGGCAAACCGAATTAGTACTTTGCAACGACCTGGAGATACTCGATGGTCTTCTCAATTTTATTATGTTTGTAGCTTGATAAGAATGTTTCATGCAATTTGTTTAGTTCTCGACACTATCTCAAAGGAATTAATCAACTATTCTCGACGTGGTGATGTTGAAGCGGCTTATAACATTATTTGAATTTGTTTTGATCTTACATTTGATGAAACAGATTATGGGATTTACTAATTCTTTCTGCCAAGCTTTGCAACAAAATTCTCAAGACATTTTAAATGCCATAAGTACGGTTTCAACTACAAAATTACTTATTTAAAAGTTGAGAAATGAAGAGTAGGAGCCTTTCTTTTATACTGTTAAATCATTTTGTGAAAAATATGAAATTAATGTTCCTGATATGAATGCTAGATACACTGGAGCTCGAGGTAGATCTTGTTGTCAAGATGAATCGATGACAATAGAGCATCATTTTAGAATTGATGTATTTACTGCTGCAATAGACTTTCAATTGTAAGAACTGAATAATAGATTTAGTGAGCATGCAGTGAAACTTTTTATTCTTAGAGCCACTTTAAGCCGTAAAGATGCATTCAAATCATTTAAGATTGATGATATATGTAACTTAGTTGAGAAGTTTTATCTTAAGATTTCTTACAGCAAGAAAAAATCATTTTGAGATTTCAATTGTGTCATTATGAACTTGATTTGTTAAAACATTCAGATTTTCAGAATATGTCCACTTTATCTGAGTTATGCAAAGGATTAGCAATTTCGGGAAAGTCAAAGATCTATAACTTGATTGACAGGTTGATTTGTCTAGTGTTGACTCTCCCTGTTTCTACTGTCACTATTGAACGAACTTTTTCTGCCATGAAACTTCTAAAAACTAGACTATGTAGTATAATGAAATATGAGTTTCTAGCATATCATTTGGTAGTTTATATTGAGAAAGAATTGTAAAGGATTTCATTACAGAGATGATAATGAATGAATTTTATTCCATGAAAGATCATCATCGAGCATAATTCGAAGGAGATACGAAATTCTTTTTTGGATTTTTTTTTTGTACATATCTATAATAAACTAGAACACATTTGTATTTGGAACATAACTTCTTTTTAACGATGATTTTATAGACATGTAACTTAGTATGG
>FXXK01002804.1:4656-21314 GCA_900184695.1 Betula pendula
TAATGGTGCAGAAATCACTAGCCCTGGTCAGAGTCACGGGCAGCAAGTTAAAATGCAAGGCCATTCTTTTTCTATTGATTTCTATCTTCTTCCACTAGTTGGCTATGATATTGTGCTCGGTATTCAGTGGCTTCGTACTTTGGGTCCCATTCATTGTGACTTCATTAAACTCACTATGGAGTTTACCTATGGGGCCAGCAGATGCTGGTTGCAAGGTTTGGTCTCTATTACCAACCTTGATTTTATGGCAGACGATTCATTGAAGTGCAAGCAAAGGGGTTTTTGTTCAGTTACTCACCTCTACCAGCCCCTACCCTCACTAAGCAGCACCACTCTCGGCCAGAACTTGCCTTCCTCAGCAGGCCCTTTGTCCTCCATTTTAGAGGCTTATGCGGATGTGTTCAAGGAACCTAAGGGTTTACCCCTTGCAAGGCTTCAGGACCATGCTATCCCTCTTAAAGAAGGCGCACAACCAGTATCCGTGCGCCCCTATCGTTATCCTTTTTACCAGAAGACAGAAATTGAAAACATAGTCCGAGAGCTGCTGGATTCTGGTGTGATTCAACATAGCACCAGCCCATTTTCCTCTCCAGGTTTGCTGGTCAGAAAAGCGGATGGAAGCTGGTGCATGTGCGTCGACTATCACGCCCTCAACAAGGTAACTATCAAGGATAAGTTTCCCATCCCTGTTGTTGATGAACTTTTAGATGAGTTGTGGGGATCTAAAATTTTTTCTAAATTGGATTTGCGTTCAGGGTACCATCGAATTCAGGTGGTTCGGAATGACATTCCTAAAACGGCTTTTCGTACCCACAAGGGCCACTAACGTATTCTTGGTCATTGCCTTTGGCTAACCAATGCCCCCTCTATGTTCCAAACCTAATGAACCAAATCTTCAAGCCCTACTGCGTAAATTCTACATAGTCTTTTTTGATGATATACTCATATTCAGCAAAGACTTAGAAGCTCATAAGGCGTCATTTGGAAGCAACTTTGGCTATTTTGCGGATAATCCAGCTTTATATGCCAAACTCTCCAAATGCAGTTTTGGTTGCCCAGAAATTAACTATTTGGCCACATTATTTCGGAAAATGGTTACGGCTGACCCTGAAAAAAATTCAGGCCACGCTGATTGGCCTTTTACCAAAACCCTAAAGTCATACGGGGGTTCCTAGGGTTAATAAGGTACTACCGAAAGTTCATTCGGGGTTATAGGTCTATTGCCGTAGCCCTAACAGCTATGTTAAAGAAGAACTCTTTCTCTTGGGGGGACTCGGCTGTTGAAGCTTTCCAGAACCTTAAAGCTGCAATGACTCAAACCCCTGTTCTAGCACTCCCAGACTTCTCTCAACCGTTTGTCATTGAGTGCGATGCCAGTGGTTTAGGCATCGGGCCAGTTTTGATGCACAACGTAGACCTATTCCTTTTTTAAGTAAAGCTTTGAAAGGCAAGGCCCTTCACATGTCTACCTACGAAAAGGAACTTTTTGCCCTCGTTACAGCCATTCAAAAGTGGCGCCTTTACTTACTGGGGCAGTCCTTTGTGGTACGCACTGACCAGCAGAGTCTTAAATTCCTTCTGTAGCAGAAGGTGGGTACACCTCTTCAGCAAAAGTGGATAACTAAGCTCCTAGGGTATGACTTCACGGTTCACTACAAGAAGGGGGTGGATAATCGTGTGGTAGATGCCCTGTCACGACGAGACGATTTTGCTGCAGAAGCTACTCTAGCTATTCTATCTATCCCTACCCTCACTTGGATCTCAGACCTCAAGACTCAATATTCTTCTGATCCCATTCTCCAAGAAGCTTTACAGAAATGGAATCAGGGTGAACTCGACCTTCACAAGTATTCTCTTCGAGATGGCCTTATCTTCTATTAGAATAAGCTCCTAATTGGGAATGATCCAACCATCAAAGGTCAGATCCTATAGTTTGTACACTATGACCCTTCTGTGGGCCACTCCGGGTATGAACGCACTCTGCATCGAGCAAAGCGTGATTTCTATTGGCATGGGATGCGTGGTGACCTAAAAACCTTCATTCGAGAATGTGCAACCTGCCAACAAGCTAAGGGTGAAAACACTTCTCCAACCGGCTTGTTAAAGCCTCTCCCCATTCCCATCAGGATCTGGTCTGACATCTCCCTTGATTTTATCGAGGGCCTTCCACCTTCTCAACACCACTCTGTCATCCTCGTAGTCGTGGACAGATTGTCTAAGTACAGCCACTTCATCTCTCTCAGCCATCCTTATACTGCAGCCACAGTGGCCCAATTGTTCATCACTAACATTCTTAAGCTCCATGGCTTACCCACATCAATAGTCCTAGACCGGGATGTCACATTTACGAGTGCCTTTTGGAAGGAACTCTTTCGTTTACAAGGCACAACACTCAAATTCAGCAGGAGTTACCATCCCCAAACGGATGGCCAAACAGAGCGGGTGAATAGATGTTTGGAAACTTACCTTAGGTGCTTTGCGCAGGACAGACCCAAACAGTGGACATCTTGGCTTCCTTGGACTGAATACTGGTACAACACGACCTGGCATGCGTCCATCCAGATGACTCCCTTTGAGGCGGTCTATGGCTTGCCTCCGCCACGCCTGCTGTCCTACATCCCTGGCACTACAACCGTTGCAGTGGTGGATGAGGTTCTCTGCAGCCATGCACAAATTTTGGTCCTCCTTCAGCAGAATCTGCAACATGCCCAACAGAGGATGAAGAAATATGCTGATCTCCATCGTAAAGAACGCACCTTTACTGTTAATCAGCTTGTTTACCTCCGCCTCCAACCATACCAACAGACGTCGATCACTGCTCGTCGAGCTTTGAAGTTGGCCCCAAGATTCTATGGACGTTTTCGTGTGGTGCGCAAGGTGGGGGAAGTAGCCTATGAACTGGATCTGCCTCCTGAAGCTCGGATCCACCCGGTTTTCCACGTCTCTCAGCTCAAACCCAAGCTGGGATCCAGTGTGTCGCCCATTCCGACGCTCCCTCCGGTTGACCCTCACGGTATTATCCAACCTGAACCCCAGAAGGTTTTGGGTCGCCGGTCCCGTAAGGCCAACAACCGTTCCGTGACCGATCTTTTGATCCTCTGGGCTGGGCAGTCGGTTGATGACGCCACTTGGGAAGAATTCAACAACCTCAAGAAAGCCTACCCGCACCTTGTGGGCAAGGTGTTTTAAAAGGGGTGGGTATTGTAACGGTACTCTCAAGGGAAGCTTCGGTAGAAGCTTTCATGGAGAAGAGCTTGAACAAAGAGACAAAGTGTCATAGAGAAACTCAACCCACGCGTGAAGTTGAAGTGAGTGGAGTCCAACTGTGTGGAGCAAATGGATTCCACCTGGAGGGTCAGCCTAGAAGCCTCTAGAAGCTATCTGTTATGTTTACTACTTATGCACTGTATGCGTTTTATTTGTTAGGTAGCAGCGTTTTATCTCTTTAGCGTTTTATATGTAATGGGTTGCGTTTTGTTAAGCGCATGATTGAGTAGGGGAATATCTGTTGTAACCGTTTGCCTAGTGGGAGGGAATCATAAGCGGGTATAAACAGAGAGCAAGGGGAAGAAGAAAGTCATTCATTCAGTGTGTAACAGTTCAATCTGTGGAGAAGGAGTTCTCAAATACTCTAGGAGGTTGAGAGCACCTCGAATCTTTCTAAATATATACATAATCTTCCCTTCTATCACCTTCTTTCTTTTATACAAATTCAAATATTCATCTCTATACACACAAAAACCAATCAATTCTAAGAGGACTGTTACAAGTGGCTGTAAGATTGGTAGTTCTATGGGTGACCTTGTTGCAGTGGATGTGGCGGGGGATGGCGGTGGGTGGGGTAGGTGCCTAAGAATCCATGTTCAGAAGAAATCATGCTGGGTGACATTTAAGTATGCAAAGCTTCCACTATTCTGCTTTACGTGTGGGTGCATCATTCATGGCCCAAGGGGTTGTCCTGGCCGACAGAGGCAGCGGCAGAATGAGGAGGATGGAGGTGTACAATGGGGTGCGTGGTTGAGGGTTGATGATCAAAAAAGATAGTTTGGGTTTTCCCCGGGTGAGCGTCCTCGGTGGTCTACCAGTGCGGATCATGCCCACTCGGTGCGGGGCGGTGAGAATTCTGCTGGTGCTTCCCACGGTGTTGATCGGCAGAGTGGATCCTGTTCAGGCAATGGAATCAACACCTTTTCCAGGATCTTATCTCAACGACTTCCTATTCCTAAGACTAAGGGAATAGCCTAGGCTTCCAGGGAAGTGACAAGGCCAACTTATGCGGAAAATCTGGGAGCAGATTCTCAGAGTGCAGATCCTCTGCGAGCAGTTCCTAGGAAGGATTTGGGGTCAGCTCATGCGGTTTTTCTGGGAGCAATGTCTATCCCTCCACGTAGTGCAAGTCCTATCCCTCCGCACAAGGTAGTAGCTGGAGTCCAGAAGGAAAAAGTTCACGGTCCTTTGGAGACTATAGATGACGTGAAATGTAGTACTGCTGTGGGGAAAAAGACAGGTATGCCCTTCTGGGATTTTATTGTATCACCAGAGGTAGGCCCGGCTCAAATTTCATGTGGGCTGGTGCACACCCCCATGAAAGGGACCTCAAAACCTTGTATTTCTCCTTTAGGCTCACCTGAAAGTGCTGCCCGAGCAGTCACTAATGAAACTCAATACCAACCTATGCATGTTGATAGTATTATACCTGTTATTACTGTTCAGTCTGGTTCTAAAAGTGTGACTGGGAGTTCGATTGTGGTTAAAGAATTAACCCCACTAGCAGAGGGTGGAAAAGCATCTCTTAAGCGATGGAAGAGGAGTGCACGAGCTGGTGGTGGTAGCCTTGGTAAAAAAGAATCCCTAAAGGCAGTTTCTGGAAAACGCCAGATTGAAGACGTGACAGACATGGGTGGTGCAATGGCAGTGAGTAAGAAAGGGTGAAGGGCGGTGGCAAAGGATAGTCTTATCATCTAGGATTTGGCGGAGGCTGGTGATTAGCCCTACTAATCCCCATAAGTCTCATCAGTTGGAACTGCCGAGGGCTTGGGAACCATCGAACAGTTCGGGACTTTTGCCAACTAGTGAAGGAGAAGCTGCCCAAATTTTTGTTTCTCATGGAAACAAAAATCCATAAGCATCGTATGAAATTGGTTCGTATTGAGATAGGATTTGAAGGCATGTTGACTTTAGATCCAATGGGACTGAGTGGTGGGATAGCTCTTTTATGGAAAGAAGGTTCGGAGGTAGAAATTCAGAATTTCTCACGTTGCCATATTAACGCTACCATTACTATGGGTGCCTCGGTTGAATCGTGGAAGCTCACTGGCTTTTATGGGCATCCAGATCGTGTGTACAGAGAGGAATCATGGAGATTATTGACTTTCTTAAAAGATTACAATCCTACTTCTTGGTTGTGCATGGGCAACTTCAATGAAATTGTTGATCAGTCTGAAAAGTCTGTGGGTGCACCTCGCAGTGAGCAGCAGATGGAGATTTTCAGGACAACCTTGGAAGAGTGCCAGCTTGGTGACTTAGGGTACCGAGGATCAAAGTTCACATGGTCCAATTGTAGAAAGGCTACGCATTAGACTAAGGAGAGGCTAGATCGTGCTACTGCAAACTCAGGTTGGTGTTCATTATTCCGAGAAGTAGATGTTTTGGTACTAGCTGCAAGGATGTCGGATCACAAACCTTTATTGGTGTGCTTCGAAAATTCCCAAGGACGACGTTGAAAACAAAAGCAGTTTAAATATGAAGCTAACTGTAATACAGATGCTGAATGTGAGGATGTCATCAAAACAGCATGGTCAAGATTGGGCTATGGCAACAATATTATGCAAACGACCCGCATGAAGCTTCAAAGTTGCCAGTATGCATTGACAGGGTGGAGTTCGTCAAAGTGTCATAATTCGGTGAAGGCCATTCATCAGAAAACAAAGCAGCTTGAAGGCCTTCAAAGAGATGAAGTACCAAGCAGTCGAGAACTCATCAAACAACTACAGGGTAAAATTGATCACTTGCTCGAGATGGAGGATATTAAATGGAAACAACGGGCAAAGCGTAACTGGTTCACTCAAGGAGATTGAAACACAAAATTTTTCCATGCATGGGCTAATCAGCGACGAAAGAAAAACCATATTGGGAGCATTCTGGATGGGGCAGGAAATTTATGGACCAAACCTGAGGATATTGACACGGCTTTTGTTTGTATTTCAAGTCTATTTTTACCACAGCCAGGCCAACTAGGATGGAAGAGAGTATGACAAAGATTAGAGGCCGGGTCATTGACGATATGAATTTTCACTTGTTGAGGGAATTTACAGCTGATGAAGTTGATTATGCGCTTTCTCAGATGCATCCACTAAAATCACCGGGACCGGACGGTTTCTCAGCCTGTTTTTATCAAAAGCATTGGGCAATAGTGGGGAGGGAAGTTCAAGCTGTGGTTCTTACCTTTTAAACTCAGGTAATTTTGACATTGATTTAAATGCCACTTATATTGCTCTAATCCCGAAGGCTTCGCCTTCCACAACAGTCATTGAGTTCCGACCCATCAGTTTATGCAACGTTTTGTAAAAACTCATTGCCAAAGTGCTTGCAAACCGTTTGAAGAGAGTTTTGCCTAGTATCATATCCAGAAATCAAAGTGCATTTATTCCTGGTAGACTCATTTAAGATAATGTTCTGGTAGCCTATGAAGCACTTCACACAATGGATGCGAGATTAAAAGGAGATAAAAGGTTCATGGCGATCAAGCTTGATATGAGCAAGGCCTATGACAGAGTTGAGTGGGACTATCTAGAAGCTATTATGCGGCAACCGGGGTTTGCAGAGCGGTGGATTCACCTCCTTATGACTTGTGTCAGAACGGTAAGCTATTTGATCCTGGTTAACAGCTCTCCTCAAGGGTATATTAGTCCATCACGAGGACTCAGACAAGGTGATCCTCTCTCCCTTTATCCTGTTCCTCTTATGTGCGGAAGGGTTGAGTTCACTCATTACGGCAGCAGAGCGGGGAGGTCGCATCACTGGATTACCAGTTGCTTAGGGAGGCATCCAACTTAGTCACCTCTTTTTTGCAGATGATAGCTTATTGTTCTGTCAGGCAACTTTTATGGAATGGTGTGCAATTCATGATATTTTGGAGGTTTATGAAAGAGCATCTGGACAAAAAATCAACAGTGAGAAGACATCCATTTTCTTTAGTAGAAACACCAGAAAAGAGTTCAAAGATCATATTTTCTCTATTCTTGGGATCTTTGGTTCAAAAAGTTATGAGAAATACTTGGGGTTGCTGGCAGTGGTGGGGCAATCAAAAATTTGGACTTTTGCGAGTATTACGGGGCGTGTCAGAGCTAGATTGAGTGGATGGAAAGAAAAGTTTCTGTTACAAGTAGGCAAGGAGACTCTCATCAAGGCTGTTGTCCAGGCAATTCCTACTTACAATATGAGTGTTTTCCAGCTCCCGAAAACCTTATGCCGAGAACTAAACGCTATGATGAACAAGTTTTACTAGGGGCACAAGGAAAATGATTCGAAGATGGTATGGACAAACTGGGATAGAATGGGATTGTCAAAGAAGAGTGGTGCATTGGGTTTCAGTGATTTAGAAAGTTTTAATTTGGCAATGTTAGCGAAACAAGGATGGCGTCTTCTACATCACCCAGATTCTTTGGCGGCCTAAGTTATCAAAGCAAAGTATTACCCGCATTGTCATTTTTTGGAGGCACAGATCGGAGCTCAACCTTCCTATACATGGCAGAGTATTTGTAACTCTCAAAGGCTTCTCAAAGAGGGTTTGGTCTGAAGGGTAGGGAATGGTAAATCTGTTAAAATCGGGCAAGATAAATGCATTCCCTGCCCAATTTCCTATGCGGTACAGTCTCCAATTTGAGTTTTGCATCCTAAGGCTCGAGTCTGTGAGCTTATTGATGAGGACACGAGATGGTGGAATATTTCGTTGCTCCAAAATATTTTTGAGTTAGAGGAGGCAACTCGCATCTGTAGTTTGGCTTTGAGCCCCCATTGTCAGCCGGATAAGCTGATATGGACCGGAAATTCGAATGGTGTCTATTCAATAAAAAGTGCCTACCATCTCGAGAAAGAGCGCCTCCTGCATGATAGAGGGAGTTGTTCAGAAGCAGCACAGTATTATATAGTGTGGAAGAAAATTTGGCAGTTGAAAGTGCCTGGGGTGGTAAGAACTTTTCTTTGACGAGTTTGTCACAACTCTCTCCCGACCTGGATAATCTGTTTAAGAAGCGGATTACTCTTAACTCTTATGTCTACTATGTGGGCTTTTTTCTGAAACAACGGGTCACATCCTTTGAAATTGTGTGTCAGCTAGTGGGGTTTGGACAGAATGTAATAGGAAAATCCAGAAGCTTTCTATAATAGAAACTGATGGGTTCCTATTATTTGAGAAGTTGATGGATAACTTGGATGAAGATGATCTAGAATTGGTTACCGTTCTAGCTCGGCGTATTTGGCTCCGTCAAAATACTATTGTCTTTGATGGGGTACTCTCCTCTCCCACTCAGCTTGTTCAACAAGGTCTAGCTTCCTAGGAGGCTTTTTACCAAGCAACTACATCCCTAGATACTACCAGGGGGGATTCCACTCAACAGGGTCGACCTATTTGGAAGACACCATCTGAGGGGACAGTGAAAGCTAATTGGGATGCTGCCTTTGATGTTTTGTCCAAACAGATGGGGGTTGGCACGATAGTGCACGATGCTAGGGGAGCGGTTTTGGCAGCAATGTGTACTACTGTTCAGTTCATTTCTGATCCCATTGTTGTTAAGGCAGTGGCCATGTGGAAGATAGTTTCTTTTTGCTTAGATATGGGTTTCCAAAGTTTACATTTGGAGGGCGATGCATTAGAAATTGTTCAAGCCTTACAACAGTTAGAGTCATGCTGGAGTCGCTATGGTCAGTTGATCGATGATACCCGAAGAAAACTTAATGATTTTTAGTCTTGGAGTGTCTCTCATACTTGTCGGGAGGCAAATGGCGCCGCGCATTGTTTGGCGCAGGCTGCAATTCATCAGTCTTTAGATAATCTGTGGAGAGGTTCTTATCCTTTTTTTTTTTCAAAGTATTGTACTTGCTGAGTAAGGTTTTTTTATGATTTAATGAAATGTGAATGTTTCACTTCAAAAAAAAAAAAAGAAGTTAATTTTTGCTTTTGTTACCATTTAATAGATCTATTTATCCATGTATTTCCCACTCAAACATCTGTTTAATAGACGCAGCTAGCAAATACGTACATGGAAAAAAAATTTGGAGAGTCATATACACAAGCCATTATGCTAATTATTGACTTAGAAATTCTACAGAAAAAAAAAAAGAAAAGAAAAGAGAATATTGCAGAAGAATATGCAGAATTTGTCAGAACCAGGTACCACTCAGAAATTACTTAAAAAAAAAAGAAGGTACACTCAGAAATTGAAATGGGGAGCGTCAGCCTAGAAAACGTGTTGGAAGTTGATAGGAAAAGGGAGGAGGCCCAGGAGATGAACACAAACTAGAAAACGTGTTCGAAGTAAATAACAAAATTGTTGAGAAATGTTACATTTTTTTTTTTTTAATTTTTTTTTTTTTAATTTTTATTGGATTTGTAGGTTTTATATGAGTCCACACATAAAACCCAAAATTCAATTTAAATTTTGAAAAGCAAAAAAATAGAAAAAAGATACATAACATTTCTCTTATTTTTTTTTAGCCTAAACATCTTTTTCAGTATCCCGTCATCTCCTTTAAATATAGATGGTTTGTCGTATTATCCATGTAGAATTTTATATAAAATATGAAAAAAGATAAGAATGCGGAAGCGTAGAGAGAAATTAATGAAATCACTAGGGGTATATCTTGAATATATTGAAGTGTGTACGTAATTTACATAATATTGCAAAAGGTACGAAAATAAATATAAAGAGATTTGATTACAGTTATACATGAAAGGTAAATTAAAAAATTTAGGAAAATATCAATCAATCTAATATAGAAATATAGAGAATATTCTAACATGCATGATCTTGGCAGATTACGGGAGGTGGTGATGGCCGGAGAAGGTTGCCAGAAAGTGTGTTGGAGATCGAAGGGTCTGAAACTAGAGTGAAACCAATGAACTGGGCCGAAAATAGTCTGAAACCGGGGTGTACCGGATTGAAATGCTATGAGGATGAAATGATCTGAAACCGGTCGAACCGTTCTAGCCAATCTGAACCTGTCGAAAATGCACTGAAACCATATGAACCGGATAGACAATGCTATGAACCGGTATGAAAATGTCTTGAACCAGGTCGAGAAAGATCCGAAATCGGTTTGGAACAGTCTGAATTAATGACCCGTGAACCGGTCGAAAAGGAGGTATCTTTAGTGCTTGCTAGAGTAGTTCACACTTCACAATAAGGTTTTTATTAAATTATTTGTTATGTATTTTTCTTAAATTATTTCTGTTTGAGTTGAAGTAAACTACTATTTTTGAATGCTAAAGCTCCCAGCTATGGCCTGTTCCCTCCCTCGGTGTCTACATATTATTATGTTTAATGGCCAGAGTGAGCCAGCATTTTATTTTATTTTTAGATGAATGAAAATTTCATTAAAAAAACACAGTAGCTACAAAAAAAAAAAAATTGTGTTTTTAAGCAATTTTTATTTAATGTACTATTTGATGCAGATGTGTGCAGGAAGTGGTGAATCATTTTTTCTTTTTTTTTTCTTTGTAGGAAACGATGAATGTACTTTCTCCTTTTTGCATCATTTTATTTCTATATGGTTTCTGCATTTGAAAATTGTCACTTTATACTAACTCAAGAGTCTAAGAGAACTTGCCTGTTGGATGTATCATGGATATATCTACGGTTTTGGAAGCAATTTGTCTCCCTGTCGTTTGAAGAGACATTCTAAAAGCGGATGTATCCTGTAATGCTTTTGTGCAATTGTATTGTGTCTGTGTTTAACAGTGTACCATTTTTATAAGAAAAATGATAGAAATCCGTTCCCTATCCATCCACGGTAAAGTAGATTTTCAAATCTACATGTGGGTTTCACTATGGGTGGAACCAAGATTTTTGGTGTGAAGGAGGATGGACTTTTTATCATTTTTTTTATAAGTTGGGTAAACGTACTTACATAAATAAAAAAGCACATAAACAGTGTCATTAATTCCTCACTCTCACTGGCTGTATTTAGTTAAGAATCAGTTCCTCTTCTGTAGTTTCATTAACAGTGTCTGTACATATCATGTACTTGTGCTTCCTAGATTGCTAAGTTGGCTGCTGTCAGGATCAATGGTATATGGTTGAAGGCTATAACTATGTCAGCAGATTAGGGAGATTCTGTCTACTACTTTGTTGGATCGGACATTTGACAATCTCATTTGAAAATCAATTGGTTTTCGGCGAGAGAAGCCAAACGCTTTTATGGCATTTAACACCACGACATGTTCTAAGAGCCGTTTACTTGAGCAGAACGGTACCATTGCACCCCAACACTTTCCATGACGGGCCTACACATATCTCAACTAACCCTGACCTTTGGGGAAGTTATTTACAATTATAAGAAGCAATCAGCACGGCGCAATGAAGTATATATGTCGGTTTTCTAGATAAGTTTTAACCCTCTGATCGAATGGCTTGGAAACAGGGAACAGCACAGGAACATGCTGACATCATTACATTTTACAATGGAATATTTATTCCTGCTGTGAAGCCTCTTCTGGTTGAGCTCGGCCCTGCTGGAACAACTGCAAAAACAAACCAAGTTCCTGAAGTCAACAATAATAATGATGGTACGCTATTGTTTCAAATTTATGTGTAATCGTCGTGCTCATTCTTTTTCAAATTAGTCAACCTCAGATGTTGACAAGGACAAAAATCATTTGCAGAGTATTATTCTTCATGTTGCTGCCTTGTGATCCTTAGTGGCGTCAAAGGTTATAATTTACTTTTAAATAATTGATCCGTGCGTGATCAATTTGTGCTGTGTAAAGAAATGAACAATATTGCTCTTTTACTGCCCTTCTCCTCAACCTTTTATATGCTTAGGTTCCAGAGTTGTCTGTATCTGTTTTAGCGAAATGTTGTGAGGGCTTGTCTGTTGCTGTGGGTTGAATGGTCTTTGCAAATATTTGGTTTTGCTTGAATCTGGCCTAAACTTGTTGAGAAATATTCCCCTCAATCCAGCCCATCCACATACGTTATATGGGCTGATATTTATACACTTGGGTAGAGTAAATTGGTGGGCTGATTAAAGCCTATTAGATCATTAAGACTAAAAGAATAGATAATGAAGCCCAGTAAGAGTCTTGGTCAGATTGGGAGTCTCGGTCAACATGGGAGTCACGATATTTACATGGCTCAATGCTAATGAACTCAAGAAGTCTAGTCAAAATGAGTTATCCTCAATCCCAAACATTATAAAGAGATAAACATCTATGTACTATACTCTAAGAAGGAGTGTCCAGCTATCACTATTTATCCCAGGAATTTTGGGATAAGGTCTCATCCCTTTATTAGATAAAGAGGAATCCTACTTAAACTCCTTGTACTAATTGGACGCCAAGTCTGCCAGGAGAGATTGAAATCAACAGGGGTATGATACCTATAAATAGCAGACTATTCCACAGAGTAAAGGTATGAGAAATTTACATTGCTATAGCCTCAGAAATTAATTATTTAGAAAACTAACTTAGGCATCGGAGTGAGACCAGCTGGCACCCCCAGCAAGCTCCTTTGACTAATTTCCTTTTTCGCAGATACAAGGTGCGTGGCGCAATTCATCATATTAAAAACTATACCAACAATTTGGCGTCGTTTGTGGGAACGAGTTGTCGTTTCTCATAAACAAAATCCGTCATGGTGAACACGCCTCCATACACCGATGCTGAAGCAAATCCCAAAGAAAATCCAATCGCAAGCGCAGCTTATCGAGCTAAAATCGACCAAATGCAAAAAGAAATGGATGACTTGCATCTAGGGGTGTCAAAATGGGTTGGCGAGTCGGGTTTGGGTCAACTCGCTTGACCCGCCAACCCGTTTAGGCTTAACACGAACATGACCCGTTTGTTAAACAGGTCGACACGACACGATTCGCTATTTTAACAGGTTGACACGACACGACCCGTTTAATCCGTTTAGTTAACGGGTTGAATCGTGTTAACCCGACATCACCCGACTTGTTTGACACGATTAGGCATTCGGGTCAAACTTACCCAACACAATCCGGATTAACTCAGTTTTAATTTTTTTTGGAGAATTGGGGAAACTCCATTTTTACATGGCAAACACATCGTTTTCTTTATCTCGTGGAAAGAGTATGAATTGAAATATTTCCCAAGAAGATACGATGTGTTAGTGTGCATATCAAGAGATACTTGTTCAGCAAGTGAGAAAGGGAAACAAGATATGAAAATTTTGTGCTTGTTTTGAGTATTTTGTGCATTAATTACAAGTTATAATAGACAAGTTTTCCAATTTAAAGCCCCAATCAGCCATCAACAAAACAAAATAACAAAAGCCCCAAAATCTCAAACACAAACCCTAAATTTGGACCTCATAAAAAATTCCACAAATCATCATACTTTGGAGCTTCAAATCCAATGGGTATAACGAAAATCATAAGAAAATGTTAGATTTTACCTTCTAGTTTCACGTTCTTCTTCTGTTCTTCACGTTGGGGGTTGACAGCGTCAAGAGAGATAAGAGATCTACAGGCTTTGGGCCTACGGCAGTGTTAGGAAATATATCTTATTTCCCCCAAGACCCGTGAGATGCGAATAATAAGAAGATAGCAANAAAAAATTCCACAAATCATCATACTTTGGAGCTTCAAATCCAATGGGTATAACGAAAATCATAAGAAAATGTTAGATTTTACCTTCTAGTTTCACGTTCTTCTTCTGTTCTTCACGTTGGGGGTTGACAGCGTCAAGAGAGATAAGAGATCTACAGGCTTTGGGCCTACGGCAGTGTTAGGAAATATATCTTATTTCCCCCAAGACCCGTGAGATGCGAATAATAAGAAGATAGCAAAAAACAATCACACACAACACCAAGATTTAAGTGGTTCGGCCTAACAAGCCTACATCCACTGTTGGAGATGACCCGGAAAAATTCACTATCAAAAGATGGAGTACAAAAGTAACAGGAAGAAAAATCACTCAAAACCCAAAGCCCCAATACACCCCTATCTCACCCTCACACAACAGAAGAAAAAATAACAATTGAAACTTTGCAATTTTTTCTTCTCCCTACGCACTACACCATGCGTTCTCCACCTTTATTTTTCTCTTTTCCTTTCTTTTCTCTCTCTCTCTCTCTCACTCACTGCCGTGAATCCAATTTGTTTGGCTTGATTTACCAAAGGGCTGAACAGCACCTTTATATAGCACATAGATTCGGCTGGTAGCAAGTCCTTATATGTCTTGGAGTGGGAAAAGAAATCCAAGTCTTCAAAGTATTACAAAACACCAGCTAAGGAATTGCAAGAGAAAAAAGGAAAAGATATTGGGCCCAAAGAGGATTCAAGTCATGCCCAACAATCTCTCACTTTGACTTGAATTCCATCAAGTCGAAATAGAATAAATCTCCTCTGGATGTCTCCTCCACCTGTCCTCAAGCTTGAAGACCAACTGAAGTTGTGCACAGTTTCAGTTTCTCAACAGTCACACCTTTTGTAAATATGTCTGCTGGATTTTCTGTACCTCGAATCTTCTCAAGTATCAACTGTTCGCTTTCTAGTAGTGAACGTATGAAGTGATACCTCAACTGAATATGCTTTGTCCTTGAATGATACGTCAGGTTCTTCACAAAAAAAAAATAGCACTCTGACTGTTATTGTGTAGAATGCTTTTCTCATTCTTTTTACCCAACTCATCCAAGAAACCCTTTGGCCAGACCATCTCCTTTCCGGCTTCTGTCACAGCCACGTATTCAGCTTCTGTAGTAGAAAGGGCCACAATTTTTTGTAACTTTGAGGCCCAGCACACCGTTGTACCACCCAGGGTATATACAAACCCTGTTGTACTCTTCCTGCTATCAACATCACCAGCTAGATCAGCATCCACGTAGCCTTGCAGCTTCAAATCTGCTCCTGTGAAGCAAAGGGACATATCTGAAGTTCTTTTCAGATATCGCAAAATCCACTTGACTGCCTCCCAATGTTGTTTCCCTGGATTGCCTATATATCTGCTCACAGCTCCCACTGCATGTGCAATATCCGGTCTAGTGCAGACCATTGTGTACATCAGACTTCCGATAGCTGAGGCGTAGGGCACCTTGCTCATGTATGTCTTCTCTTGATTCGTCTTTGGAGACTAATCCTTGGTTAGTCTGAATGGACTTCTCAAGGGTGTGCTTACCGGCTTAGCTTCATCCATGCTAAACCTGCTAAGAATCTTCTTCACATACTTTGTCTGTGAAAGCTTCACTGTACCATTAGCCCTGTCTCTAATGATTCTCATACCTAGGATTTGTTTTGCAGCTCCCAAATCCTTCATTGCAAACTGTGATGATAACTGTTTCTTCAAATTCTTGATCTCTTCCATACTGGACCCTGCAACGAGCATATCATCAACATACAGCAGTAGGATGATATAAGAGTTCTTAAAACTCTTAATATAACAACAGTGATCTGCATTGCACCTCGTAAACCTAGCAGAGTCCATGAAGCTGTCAAACTTCTTATACCATTGTCTTGGAGCTTGTTTTAAGCCATACAAGCTCTTCCTCAGTTTGCATACCTGACTTTCTTTCCCCTGCACTGTGAATCCCTGTGGCTGCTTCATATAGATATTTTTTCTCCAAATCACCATGAAGGAATGCTGTCTTCACATCTAATTGCTCAAGATGTAGATTCTCTGCTACCACAATTCTTAGTACCAGTCTAATGGTTGTCATCTACACCACTGGTGAAAATATGTTAGTGTAGTCAATACCTTCCTTTTGCTGAAAGCCCTTGACAACCAATCCGCCTTGTAGCGCTTGCAACCATCATGCTCACCCTTTATTCTGTACACCCACTTGTTATGTAAAGCCTTCTTAACTGCTGACAACTCAGTCAGCTCCCATGTCTGGCTAGTCATCAATGAGTCCATTTCATCTTTCATGGCTAACTCCCACTTGGTTGAATTTTCAACCTGCAAGGCTTCATCATACGTCTCTAGCTCATCGCCATCTGTCAACAAAATATAGAACAAGGAGGGTGAATAACGCTGTGAAGGTCTAATGGTTCTAGTAGACCTTCGGACAGCCATTATAGGTGTTCCCTGCTCAATCTGTTGTTCTTCAGTTTCTTCAACTTCAGGATCTTGTTCAGCTTCTGGATCCTCATCAACTTCTGAATTTCTTCTTTGAGCTGCACCATTAAAAATCTCATCCAAGCTTACAAAATCAGGCTTCTCAGCCTCTGACTTTGCATTGACTGATTTTGCATTCGAACCGTCCTTGTACACAGCCATTTCATTAAAAGTAACATTCCTACTTCTAATGATCTTTCGGTTTTGATCATCCCAAAACCTATACCCGAATGCCTCATCCTCATAGCCAATGAAATAACATTTCTTAGACTTAGCATCTAACTTGCTACGAGCATCAGATTCAATGTAAACATATGAAACACAACCAAAAACTTTCAAGTGAGAAAGATTTACCTTTTTTCCACTC
>FXXK01002804.1:21333-43498 GCA_900184695.1 Betula pendula
CCTCATCCTCATAGCCAATGAAATAACATTTCTTAGACTTAGCATCTAACTTGCTACGAGCATCAGATTCAATGTAAACATATGAAACACAACCAAAAACTTTCAAGTGAGAAAGATTTACCTTTTTTCCACTCCAGACTTCTTCAGGTAGTCTTTGGCCCAGAGGGACAGAGGGTCCTCTATTTATCAAATAAGCAGCAGTACTCACTGCATCCACCCAGAAGGTTTTTGGCAACCCATCATGCAACCTCATACTCCTCGCATGCTCATTGAGGGTTTTGTTCATGTGCTCCGCGACGCCATTTTGTTGCGGTGTCCTTAAGATAGTTTTCTACATCTTAATCCCATTTACCACGTAAAACTGTTTAAATCCCCCGTCTTCATATTCTCCTCCATTGTCTGATCTTAGACACTTCAATTTCAGACCAGTTTCTGTCTCTACCATGGTCTTCCACTTCTTAAAAACTTCAAATACATCAGATTTTTGCTTTAAGAAGTAAATCCATACCTTTCTGCTTGAATCATCTATGAATGTGATGTAGTACCGCGAGGCTCCAAGAGATGCCACTGGAGAGGGACCCCACAAATCTGTGTGTACCACCTCCAACTTCTCAGGCTTCGGAGTTCTGCCAACATTCATGAAACTTACCTTCTTTTGCTTCCCTAGGATGCAGTTTTCACACAAATTAGATTCAATTGACTTCAGCTCTGGTAGTTTCCCCTTTGACAGCAACACCTTCATCCCTTTTTCGCTCATATGCCCAATCCTTAGGTGCTATAGTTTAGAGTCACCCTTTACAACTGCAACTGCAACTGTATCTCTCGAATTAGTAGTCAAATAAAGAGTACCTATTTTATATCCCCGAGCCAAGAGTCTGGCTCCCATGCATACTTTCCACTAACCACCATGGAATTTTATGGCATGCCCTTCTTCATCAAGTTGTACCACTGAAATCATGTTCTTCTTCAGTTGTGGGACGTGTCTGACCTTTTGTACCTTCAATGCCGAATCGCTGTGGACTCTGATGCGAATATCGCCCATGCCCACTGTATCTAGAGGTGTTCCGTCAGTCAAGTACACTTTCTCGAAATCTCCAGCAACGTAGTTTTCGAGTACTTCACGGATCGCAGTGGTATGAAAAGAGGCTCCCGAGTCCATGACCCAAGAGTCAAGAGGACTGTCAACAGAGAGAATTAGTGCATCTTGTATTTCTTCTGTTGCCATGACGTTTGCGGAGTCGTTACTAGTCTTCTTCCTTGGTTCTTTGCAATTTTTCTTGAAGTGGCCAGTCTTGCCACAATTCCAACACTCTAGCTATCGTCCAGATATGGATTTGCTTCTACCCTTTTTGGACTTTAATCTACCCCCGCCAGAGTTCCTGTCTTGTACTCTACCTCTTGTCTCGAGGTTAAGGGCTACACCAAAAGTCGAGGTTTCACCTGCGTCTTTTCTCCACACTTCCTTGCTTAGAATCAAATCCCGTATGTCTTCATAACTGAGCTTGCTCTTCCCTACAGAATTGCTCACAGCCATCCGCACATCTTCCCAGCTATTTGGCAATGACGCCAACACAATCAAAGCACAAATCTCATCATCAAAATCAATATCTACTGAGGATAATTGATTTGTGATGGTGTTGAACTCATTGAGATGATGCGCTACCGAGGCTCCTTCAGCCATCTTTAAATTGAACAACTTCTTCATCAGGTGTACCTTGTTGTTTGCCGACGGTTTTCTCATACATACTTGATAGAGCCGCCATCAGACTTGCAGTGGTCTTTTCCTTCACAACATTGTGTGCCACTCATCTTGACAACGATAATCTGATAACTGNNNNATCTACTGAGGATAATTGATTTGTGATGGTGTTGAACTCATTGAGATGATGCGCTACCGAGGCTCCTTCAGCCATCTTTAAATTGAACAACTTCTTCATCAGGTGTACCTTGTTGTTTGCCGACGGTTTCTCATACATACTTGATAGAGCCGCCATCAGACTTGCAGTGGTCTTTTCCTTCACAACATTGTGTGCCACTCATCTTGACAACGATAATCTGATAACTGCCAAGGCCTTCCAATCAAGTAGGGCCCAATCGCTATCGTACATATCGTCTGGTTGTTCCCCAAAAGAGGCAGATGTAATTCCTTCCCATAAAGTACATCTTCAATCTGCATCTTCCAATATGCAAAATCTATGTCATTAAATTTTCTGATTCTTTCTACTTTTCCATCTTCTCCTGCCATCACTCCCACTCGAACCAAAAGCTCTGATACCAGTTGTTAGGAAATATATCTTATTTCCCCCAAGACCCTTGAGATGCGAATAATAAGAAGATAGCAAAAAACAATCACACTCGACACCAAGATTTAAGTGGTTCAGCTTAACAAGCCTACATCCACTGTTGGAGACGACCTGGAGAACTTCACTATCAAAAGATGGAGTACAAAAGTAACAGGGAGAAAAATCACTCAAAACCCAAAGCCCTAATACACCCGTATCTCACCCTCACACAACAGAAGAAAAAATAACAATTGAAACTCTGCAGTTTTTTCTTCTCCCTACGCACTACACTATGTGTTCTCCACCTTTCTTTTTCTCTCTCTCTCTCTCACTCACTGCCGTGAATCTAATTTGTTTTGCTTGATTTACCAAGGGATGAATATCACCTTTATATAGCACATAGAGTTGGCTGGTAGCAAGTCCTTATATGTCTTGGAGTGGGAAAAGAAATCCAAGTCTTCAAAGTATTACAAACCACCAGCTAACGAATTCCAAGAGAAAAAAGGAAAAGATATTGGGCCCAAATAGGATTCAAGTCATGCCCAACAGGCAGTACGGCGTCCACAGAGCGAAAGGGAGATCGAGAGAGAGAGGTCGCCAGTGTGTGCGGCCGAGTTGATGGTGTCGAGGGAGATCTACGGGCTACGGCGTCCAGAGAGAGGGAGACTGAGAGAGAGAGCGGCGTCGTTGCAACGTGCGTGGGACGCGACTCCGTGAGTATCGACCGGCGTGAGGCGTCGGCGTGAGGACGGCGAGGTGAGCCTGTGTCCGGTGACTCAGTCACCGTGTGAGCCGTGAGGCTGTGTTCGTGCCGTGCGTGAAGTGAAAGTAGAAATGGACCAAATGGTGAATCTGTGAAAGTGAAAGCCTGAAAGTCGTGATTTGTGAAAGACTGAATTAGTGAAATGGTGATACCGGTGCGTTTCACCGTTTTTTTTTTTTAACGGGTTACTGGTTCACCCAACGGGTTGACCCGTCTGACCCGTTAACTAACGGGTCTTAAACGGGTTGACCCGTTTGACCCGGTAACCCCAAACCCAAACCCAAACCTGATTTTTTCGTGTCATGTTCGTGTCGAGTTCGTTGGTCGTGTCAAAAATTGCCACCCCTACCTGCATCAATCTAACGCTGCTCTCCGACATCAGATCTCAGAAGGTGAAGGACAGAGTAGTCAGAATAACCAACATGAAAATTTAGAAGAGAATCTCGAGCAGAGAAGAGCAAACCGGGACGCTAGACATCGGAAAGGTAGATCGACAGTAAAGAAACTCGAAGACATGATGGCGGCATTGGAGAAAAAGTGTGATCTTATGCAAAAAGATACCACTCATAAAGACGAGATGATCACGGCGTAAGAGAAAAAGTGTGACCTCATGCAACAGGAGACTGTCCATAAAGACAAGAGTAAAGGCTCTATGGTCAATAATCTGCTGCAAGGAATCGCTTCACCATTCACCCAAGAAATAGAGGCTAAACCCTTGCTTGAAAAATTCAAAGTGCCTAACATCCCACTCTTTATAGGCATAGAAGATCCAATCGACCACTTGGACTAGTATTGAGCCCATCTGGATCTCCATGGAACCTCTAAAGAAGGAGCTTGTAGAGCTTTTCCCTTAACCTGTAGATAGCTTTGCAGATTTAGGGAGAAAGTTCTTGACCTAGTTGTTCGCAGGAAGAAAATGTAAGAAGTCTTTAGGCCATCTATTGACCTTATTCAAGGCGAGGAAGAGTCGCTAAAAGATTATATCATGAGGTTCAACAAAGAGAAGTTATCTGTTAGCACCTTCACTGACGAGATGGCCTTTGCAGCCTAGTTTAGAAGGATCCACTCGGATGGAGCCTTGATGAGTGAATTGGCCAAAAAGATACCAGGAAGCCTCTACGAATTCATGGACAAAGCAGAGGAGTTTATCAGCCAAGAGGAGAACCTTTGAGAAATAAGGCTCTCTAGGCAAGAACCAATCTCGGCTCACAAAGAGATTGAGAAGAAGAAGAAGAAAGAGCCTGAGGTCCAGGATGGCAAGCTTGTAAAATTCCTAGTATATCAGAAGGGTCAACAGGACCAGCACCGAGACCGAGATCGCTGACCTAAGCCATATCAGCCAAGAGACGATCGGCTTTGGCAACATGCACTGAGGGACGACCGAGCAAGGACCCCTCCACCCTAAGACAGAGATAGGCACGAAGGATCTTGAGGTCATGACAGAAGGCGAGAAGAGCCGAGACGCGAACGAAGTAGAAGTAGGAGTCAGGGAAATCAACACGCACTCGGAGAAATCTGCACAACCTCTAGCGGATTCGAAGGGGGAGGTGAGTCCAACTCGGCAAGAAAGTCTTACGCCCGGCAGGCAAAAAATTGGGAAGTCTACAACATGGATAGGCCTCTCAAATCCCGGAAGAAGGAGTCACTCATCATCGGATTCTCTAACGAAGACTACGTGAGGGTGAACCGCCCTTATACTGACACCCAAGTAGTATCCATGCAAATCGGAAATCACAACGTCCATCGAATCTTAGTTGACAACGAAAGCTCCGCAGATATCCTATACTGGTCTGCATTCTTACATCTCGATATCAGCTGAGATAAACTTGTCCCGGCAACATGTCCCCTAGTTGGGTTCGTAGGGGAACAAGTTTATCCCGTCAGTTTCGTAGAGCTCCCAGTGACCCTGGGCCAGTATCCAAGGTAGAGGACGACCATGGTCAAGTTTCTACTAGTTGATAAGCCATCTGCATACAACGTTATCCTTGGCCGTTCCACGGTGCCACGTTGAATGAACTAGAGGCTATAACCTCTACCCCTCACCTCAAGATGAAGTTTCCTACCAAGGAAGGAGTCGAAGAAGTCAGAGGCGATTAGTGGACAGCATGCCAGTGTTACAATACGTCTTTGAAAGATCTCTCCACGAGAACCGATCTCGGAGAGAGAACAAAAGGAGAGGATAAATAGCAATCACCGTCGGGGGAACCAATCAAAGAATTGGAAGAATTCAGATTGGCAACCCTGAGAGGAGGGTGAAAGTGTGATCACATCTATCACGGGAGCTAAAAGAAACATTGGCGGAGTTCTTGCGACCTAATGCAGATGTGTTTGCATGGAGCCATGAAGATATGCCTGGTGTGGAACCCTCAGTGATTGTCCATCGACTAAATGTTGACCCGAGTTTCGTCCAGTCAAGCAGAGGAGAAGGAGCTTTGTCTTAGAAAGAAATCAAGCTATCGCAGTTGAGGTAGAGAAGTTACTGCAAGCCGGTTTCATCAGGGAGGTCGACTACCCTAAATGGTTGGCAAATGTTGTCTTGGTGAAGAAATCAAACGGTAAGTGATAGATGTGTGTGGACTTCACAGATCTCAACAAGGCATGCCCAAAGGATAGCTTCCCCTTACCCTGGATCGACCTATTGGTGGACTCTACCTTAGGACATGAACTTCTCAGCTTCATGGATGCCTTCTCCGGGTATAACCAAATACACATGCATAAGATAGATCAAGAAAATACTTCCTTCGTTTCTGACAGGGGGTTATATTGCTACAACATGATGCCCTTTGAACTAAGGATGCCGGAACAACTTATCAAAGGTTGGTCAATAAAATGTTCTGGAAGTAGATAGGAAGGAATGTCAAAGTCTATGTAGATGATATGCTGGTCAAAAGCATTCATTCTACCAATCACATAGAGGACCTGGAGGAAACTTTTGAAATGTTGAGACAACACCAGATGAAGCTGAATCCCGCCAAATGTGCATTTGGAGTGGCCTTTGGGAATTTTTTGCAGTTCATGGTATCCCAGAGAGGAATTGAAGCAAATCCTGAAAAGATACAAGTAGTACTGGATATGCGTCCACCCTAGACCATCAAGCAGCTGCATCAATTCACCAAAAGAATAGCCGCACTAAACTGATTCATCTTTTGGTCAACAGATAAGTGTCTTCCCTTTTTTAAGATTCTTAAAAATGCATTTATTTGGAATGACAAGTGTTAAGAGGCTTTCTGCCAGTTGAAAGAATAATTAAGCAATCCCCTTCTTTTGAGTAGACCAACTGAGGGGGAAATACTTTATCTCTACCTAGATGTGTCATCTTTAGCTATAAGCTCAGTCCTGGTCCGAGATGATAAAGGAGTCCAAAACCAGTATATTTCACCAGTAGAGCACTCCATGGCGTTGAAGAAAGATATCCCCAGATAGAAAAGATGGCATTTGCCCTCGTAGTGTCAGCTCGGAGGTTAAGACCATATTCCAAGCACATGCTATCAGAGTTCTTACAGAGTACCCCATGAAGAAGGTGCTATAGAAGTTGAACCTCTCAGGAAGACTGGTCAATAGAACTTAGTGAATTCGACATTGAATTTCATCCGAGAACCGTAATTAAAGGGCAAGCACTAGCTGACTTCTTGGTCAAATTCTGTAACATGGCTGAGACTGAGGAATTACCAAGAGCCGAGACATGGGTGGCTTATGTAGATGGGTCGTCTACCTCAACCAGCAACGAAGCAGGAATAGTGTTGATCAGCCTAGAAGGAGAAGAACTCGAGTTTGCAATCAAGATCTCTTTCCTCGCCACAAATAACGAAGCTAAGTGCGAGGCCGTCTTGGCCGGTCTAGGCCTAGCAAGAGAGTTGGGAGTAAAGAACCTAGAAGTAAAGAGCGATTCTCAAGTGATAGTAGGCCATGTCCTAGGAGAATATGAAGCACAAGGAAGCAAGATGATCAAATACCCCGCAAAGGTCCAGAAATACTAGTCTTTCTTCGACAAGATGGTAATCACTAGAATCCTAAGGGAAGAGAATGTCCGGGCAGACTCATTAGTTCGAATAGGATCCGGATCAGACGAAGAAATTGACATATCCAAACATAAGGTACGAGTCCTAACTAATCCTTCTATCCTAGAAAGTGAAGACCTGATGCAGATTAATGGGGAAACCCATAACCTCGAATGGGCTAAGGAAATCACTCAATATCTGAAAAGCGGAGAACTCCCAAAAGACAAGAACTCATCGCGCAAAGTCAAGATGCAGTCAACCATACATTTTGGTGGGGGATATCTTATATAAAAGGGGGTACACCCTATCCCTTCTCAAATGTCTTTCAGAATCGGAGGCCGAATATGTCCTTCGAGAAATCCATGAAGGAGTCTGCGGAAGTCACATGGGGGGAAGGATGCTTGTCGACAAAGTAGTTAGAGTCGGTTATTATTGGCCCAAAATGAACAGAGATTCTGCTGAACTCGTCGAACATTGCGATAAATGCCAGAGATTTGCCCGGGGTGAGAAGAACCCCCCAGAAGAGCTAAGCTCAATTTCATCACCTTAGCCTTTTGCTAAGTGGGGAGTCGACATTGTGGGGCCTCTTCTCTAGGAAAAAGGAGGATGCAAATTCCTAGTGGTAGTAGTGGATTACTTCACCAAGTGGGTAGAGGCAGAAGCTTTGACCATTATTACCATTGGGAACATCAAGAATTTTTGGAAGTCAATAGTCTACCGATACAGAATCCCTTATGCATTTTCCATAGACAACGGCAAGCAATTCAATTGCCTGTCGTTCCGAAAGTGGTGTACAAAACTCCACATCAGGAACTTCTTCTCTTCCCCAAGGCATCCACAAGCAAACAGTCAGGTAAAGGCTACCAATAAAACTCTCATTGAAAAAAGGAGCATGGGTAGAGTCCATTCCTGAAGTCTTATGGTCCTATCAAACAATGACTCACAAGCCAACTGCCAAGATGCCTTACTCACTCGCCTTTGGGACTGAGGTAATGGTCCCAACTAAAGTCAGGTCTCCAAGCTTCAGAGTTACTCATGATAATCTAGGACTCAATGATCATGGAATCAATCCACCTCAACTTTGCATAAAGGAGGGAAGCAATTACAATACGGATGGCATCTTATCAATACAAGACTGTTCAATACTTCAACAGAAGAATATGATCGAGAAGCTTCAAGATCGGAGATTGGGTTCTATGAAAGATGACAATCGCAACTAGAGATCCGACTCAAGGAAAGCTAGGGCCTACCTGGGAAGGACCATACCAAGTAATCAAGTGTCACAGACAAGGAGTGTATCACTTACAAGTAGCAAATGGCAAACAATTGCCGAGGCCATGGAATGCTGAGCACCTGAAAAATTATTAACCGTAGGAAAGATATGTAATTCATTTATGTTGATATAATAAAGATTGAAGAGCGTTAAGATTCCATTACGAAGTTATTCACCAAAAATTTTCAGTTTCTCAGTTAAATCTTCCCCAGCTAATGCCGAAGTTAGCTAAGGGAGTCAAATTGAAAAATCTATCTCAGTTTCTTAGTTAAATCTTCTTCAGTTAACGCCGAAGTTAGCTGAGGGAGTATTCCAGTTTCTCAGTTAAATCTTCCTTAATTAATGCCGAAGTTAGCTAAGGGAATGTTCCAGTTTCTTAGTTAAATCTTCCTCTGTTAACACCGAAGTTAGCTGAGGGAGTGTTCCAGTTTCTCAGTTAATTCTTCTTCAGTTAACGCCGAAGTTAGCTGAGGGAGTGTTCCAGTTTCTCGGTTAAATCTTCCTCAGTTAACACCGAAGTTAGCTGAGGGAGTCAAATTGAAAAATCTGTCTCAGTTCTCAGATTCAATTTGCTGATTAATCCTCCTCTGTTAATACTAAAATTAATTGAGAAAGTCAAATTCAACAACCTACTTAAATCAAGCATCAAAGATCAAAGTCTAGGCAAAGGAGTGGGGGGTACATACAATTCAAAGGGAAGTCAATTCAAGGCGCCTCTTAACCAAGACCAAACTACATTGAGTTTTGGTTATGGGGGAAAATGCACAATATAATTAGCAATTTACAAGACTCAAGAAAACAAAACATTCCATTGATCAGAAAATGTTCATATACAAAAAGTATCCTAAGACTAAACTTTAGGAGCATAGTCATCTGAGTCAGAGTTAGAATCATCTGAAGGTATGGAATGAATAAAAGGGTCCTCGGGGTAGCCTGCTTGACCATCAGTCCACCGAGCATCAAGGAACAGATCCTTCCCTAGATCATGGAGTTCTTGAGTTGCTTGCTCAAAAGGAGGGCGGAAGTTAGCCGAGACCATCTTAAACTCAACTTTGAAAATTGATGGGTTTGAAGCTATCGTCCTAAAGCTCTCAAAACCCCAATGAAAGCCACGAGCCCAACTATGGTCTTTATACCAAGCAGTAAAAGATAGCTACTTCAAGAAGCGAATGGCCTTGGCTTTGAAGTGATGATACCTCTTGCGAAACTTGTAGTATTTGCTCTTGGTTTCTTCGAACTTGTTGATGACAACATTAAAATCCTCATCAGCTTTCGTCCTTTCAACCTGCAACTGAGTCTCAATGGCTGATAGTCTTACTTGAAGTTCGAAACATTAAATATCGGCATCAACTAACTTGGCCTCAGTCTCTACCTTTTGAACTCGAAGATGAATGCAATCCTCAATTTTCTCAATTAACTTGGCATCAGTCTCCGCTTGTTGAGCCCGAAGAAGAATACATTCCTCAATTTTCTCAACCAATTAAGAAGTCAGATGATCATAATAAACAACTTTTGCTTCAGCAAATGTCCTTACTTGTTGACCTTTAGTAAGTTCTGCTTCTTTTTCCTCTAAGAGCCCCCGAAGTCTCCCCCCGCCTTGGCGTCATAAGGCCTTAGCCTGCCCACTTCAAAGTCTAAACTCCTCAACTGGGCTCGCATCTGGGCCAGTTCTTGAGGATAGCAGGAATGACGGTCCTGATATTCTTGATACAAAGCTGCTAACTTAACAGCATGCTAAGATACAAGCAAAAAAAAAAAAAACAAGGGAAAAATTAGGGATAGAAGTCAAAAACCAAGCTGAGAACAGATCAGAAAAGAAAGGCAGAAAACTTACAACAATCTGATGGTGCACTAAAATGTCTACAAACCGGTTAGGAGTGGTCCTTCCAACACCTCCTTGAAGATAGCCTTCAGAAACTAATGCTTGAAGTGCCTGGAAAGGACATCCTAGCAACCCATCCTTCAAGGAATGTATGGGCAATTTTCTGCCACTTCTCAGAGAAGTTACAGGCGATTAAAAAGAAGGCCCGGCTCTAGATGCTCAGTTCGAGTTGGAAGGAGGAACCGTCTCAGGAACAGCTCTTGTATCTTGCTCGACAGCTCCTGAGGGGATCTCAACGGTCGAATCCAGCCCGGTAGCCCTAAAGGGGATCTCAGTAGTATCCTTCCCCAAAGCAGATCTTAGTTGGGAAGAAGCTATTCTAGGATCTTGAGTTGGCTGGATTTTGGGAGAGGTAGTTGGTTTGAGCCAATGTCTTCTCCTTCACACTCTTCTCGGTGGGATTCAGTGTCATCCAAGACGTCATGTATCTCAGCATCGACTTGAGAAGGAACAACTTCGATTGGAGCCTCCAAGAAGGAACTCGGGATGGGGACTTCACAACGAGGAAAAAATTCCTTAGAAGTCCGAAGAAGGTTGCATACTTGTCGGCTCATGTTTTCATACCGAGGGTTCTTTGGAACATCAGTATTTATGCCCTTCCCACGATCCGGAAGGGGCGCTTCTTAGCTGCCAGGGTCTTGATCTAAGAACTGGCACCTTTAAGGCCTTCTCCGCCAGTCTTGATATCATCTCCCATCAATTTTTGGGAACTTGAGAGTCCCTCGCAGTGCCTGAATCACTGCTTTCGGAGTCGTCGTCAGGAAAAGCCAAAAGTTCTTCCAGATTTAGGATTTCTTTAATACCTATAAATGATCTACCAACAAGGCTTGATTCAGGCAATTCAGGCAATTCTTGGGATAAATCGTTTGGGACCCTAATGTCTGGGCAACGTCGTGTCTCTGGACTCAGTCCATCCGTGGGACCAGAAGTGGGAACATCACCTCTCAAGACTTTCGTCGCCTCTTTCTGAATGGGAGTGGATCTCGAGGGAGAAGTGATGTCGCTCGGTTTCTTCTTGCTCATCTCAGCTTTGGCCATCTCAGCTTTGGCCTTCACAGCTTTGTCAGTCTTGGTCTTACCAGCCTTGGCCTTCTTAGTCTTGGTTTTCTCAACCTTGCTCTTCTCGGCCTTGATGTTCTTCTTCGGTTGAATTCTCTTACTTTTACTTTGTCTTTTCAAAGGTGGTTTATCCTCGGAGATGGAGTACCCGAAATATCTTCTTATGTTGGCATTGGTTACCAACACTTTGAAGTCTATTAGCTTCACATTGTTGATATTGTGGGCAAAGTCTAGTATGGTCGCCACTCTATTAGCTTCATCTCTACTTAAATCGGAGAGTTCCGCCGCTGAAAAAAACAGAGAATAAAGAACAAAGAATCAACATCAGAGGTTCACCATCAAAGATTCAAAAACCAAGACACAAAGAAAGGAGACAGAAAAGGAACAAACCTTCGACACTAGGAGTGCTCCAACGCCTGAGGATCCTCTACTCCTCACTAAAGGTCTCGATAGGTGAACATTCTCAAGCTCTTGAGACAAAAAAATACTCATTTCTCCACACTTTGTTGCTCAAAAGTGTGGGGTGTAAGAAGATGAAGAGGCTGTTAGCTCGGTTCTTGAAGGCGATGGTCCCATCAGAATAAGCTTGAACACAGTATATGTTGAAGAATTCTCTAATGGACATCAAATGGCCATTAAGGATAGTGGGCCATTGAATGTAGGAGGCGAAGAAATATCTCCATCCATTAGGCTAGATTTGGCTGGGAGACACGTGGAGGTACTGTAATAATTTTCTAACAATAGCAAGGAAGGGAAGACGAAGCCCAGCAAGAAACATCTTCTTGTAAAGCCAGATCTTGCCGCCATCTAAGGCCTTGGTCACGGGGTTTTAGAAATGAATTTGAACGGAGAGAGGAATATCACATTTGTACTGGATTCTGGCCTCATCTTCGAAGGTGAATCTAGCTTCAAGGTTTTCTATTTCCTTTAGTGGGATGTAAGATATAGGGCCGGTAGATGCAACCTCTTCTTCATTGGCATGGGATTGAGAAGTACCAGAGCTTCTATATGAGGAACATTCTGACTTAGTGGAAGACATTAATGAAGGAAGAAGTGGGAACAGTAGGAGAGGAAAGCTAAGTGTTAGAGCAAAGAGGAAGAATGAGATGGAATAATGGGGAAGAAGAAGAGAAACGGGGGTCCTTAAATACGATTTCTTCTCAAAAGAAATCAAAGGACAGCTTTAATGGAGGATGGTGCAACAATGATGTGCGCATAACCCTAGATGAGGTTGTCTCATCATCTTCTGAGAGGACACCTTCCCAATGATGTACCGCCACACAGTGAGAGACGCGTGTCCCCAATCATCTCATGCATCAGACGAATCTCGGAGGTCGTGACAGAGAAAAAACCCTAGCCAAACACATGGACCGAGGTAAGTACCCGCATGCACCATAAAGTTGCCAGGCTGACATGGAATAGCCTGTGGGGTAATCGTACTTCAACACGTGGAGCAAAGTAGATAAGTCCAAGATTATATTTGTAGAAATGTTTAGAGAACCGAGACGCATCATCTTCTTGAATTCTTCAAAGATATTAATTTCCAAAACTGAATTTAATATCGGATTGGGAATTGAGGGGTAACTATTGGGAAATATTCCCCTCAATCTAGCCCATCCACATACGTTCTATGGGCTGATATTTATGCACTTGGGTACAGTAAGCTGATGGGCTGATTAAAGCCTATTAGTTCATTAAGACTAAAAGAATAGATAATGAAGCCCGATAAGAGTCTCGGTCAACATGGAAGTCTTGGTCAACATGGGACTCATGGTATTTCACATGGCTCAATTCCAGTGAACTCAAGAAGTCTAGTCCGAAAGAGTTATTCTCAATCCCAAACATTATAAATATATGAACATCTATGTACTATACTCTAAGAAGGAGTGTCCAGCTATTACTATTTATCTTGGGAATTTTGGGATAATGTCTCATCCCTTTATTAGATAAAAAGGAATCCTACTCAAACTCCTTGTACTAATTAAACCCCAAGTTCGCCAGGAGAGACCGAAATCAACAGGGGTATGATGCCTATAAATAGCAAACTGTTCCACAGAGTAAAGGTACAAGAAATTTACATTGCTTTAGCCTTAGAGATTAATTATCCAGAAAACTAACTTAGGCATTGAAGTGGGACCAGCTGGCACCCCCAGCAAGCTCCTTTGATTAATCTCCTTTTTCGTAGATATAAGGTGTGTGACACAATTCATCATACCAAAAACTGTACCAACAAAACTAATTAGCATTCCATTGGATGTGGACGTGGCATGGAAGTTGGGATTTTGGAACAATCGCGGTTTCATCATAAGGAATTTGAAGGGGCAACTAGTTTTGTATGATCCTTTTACACAGAGAAAGAACATTTTTTTTTTTTCAATTGATAGGCTTTTATAAGTTTTTCTTTACACGCCTAGTTTAGTGGCACTCGAGGGTCGTGTTGAGCTTGAAAATAATCACATGATGTTCAATTCCAAGTCTAGATAATGGGCCTAACTCTGTTATTTCTTTATTTTTTCTTTTTTTTTTTTTCTAATGTGTGGTGCTTAAGTGTCTTGTTATGATTAATAAAACTTACTCCAATAAATTGCTTTTACTTATATCAGTTCTTTAGTTTTGAGTGCATAACACTGTTTGGTATTGATTTTTCTGCTGTTTTGTTTTTGTTTTTTTTTTTTTTGGATAACTTTAGAGACGATTGTAAAGGCATGTTAATAAAATCAAGATGCAGCCTTACAAAACACTTTCTAATAGTATATGTAGGCCTTTAAGACCGAACCATTTTATGTTCTATTTCAGCTGCTCGCTGCTCTTACATATATTTTATTTTTCATTTTAACAAAAATGTTGATCAATGTAAATAGACACAAAAATGGCTCCGAAATTATAAAGTGAAAGCCCTAAAATGATTTCACATGTTTGTTTAAGCGTTTCTTCTTATGAGTAAAATATGATGTAATGATGGTCCAGATTACCTAATCTTGGTTATGTTTTAAGTGATTAGTTTAAGTGCGTCTTTTAGTGAGCATCCTCATTCTTCATTATTTTAAATTGGTGGGTAAGACATAAATTAAGCGAACATACATTTTCATTGATAATTTGTCAAACGATCAGCAAAAATATTTCCACAGTAGTATAGTTGGTGAGATGATCGAACAACCAAGTTATGATCGATGTTAATTAAGCATATATAATATATATGTCCTAATAAAAATATGATTTTTTAAAGGTGTGGTGATCTATCAGAAGGTGTACGTTAGTACATGTATGATGTATATGAATAAATATGATATATTAAAAAAATTTAAAACAACAACTATTTGTTTAATCATTTAGTTCTTATTTTTACATACTTGGTAAAATTGAATGACTATCTATAAACATTATGTTTACATGACTTGTTACTATTAACTAGAACAACTTTAGTGCTACAATTGCATGGGTGGATGATACAAATGTTCATGATTCTTATATATTGGAGTTTTGTGTTTGATGTTAGTGAGATATTGGAGTAAACTAAAGCTTTATTATGATATCAAGAGGTATGGTGCAATTTCCCAAAAATAAACAAGATTATGTCCAAACCAAAAAATATATATATGTAAAAGGTTCAATACAAAATTGGAAAGAAAGTTTTCTTATTTATACTTTACTTTTCTACTTGTATAAAAATATAGAAATTAGTTTTCTCCCCATATAACCTGTTATTTATTTCATAATTTAATTACTGGTTTTATTATTAAAATAATATATATATATAATAGCTAAATCACACATCGAAATACTTAGAATTGTAACACGCGGCATGAACCTATATTTATTAAGTTAAAAACTGGCGAATTGACCCATTGTTTTAAAAACTGAACCGGTACTAAACCAGTCAAAACCGGTCATTTAAGTTAAAAATCAATTTGAACCCCCTCTCTGACTCTCTCTCGAACTCCTTTCGTCTCTCTCCCACCTCCACCCAGAACTCTCAATTTGAACTGAGACTCTCTCTCTGACCCCTCTTAGACTCTCTCTCCACCCGTTTGGCCATGTCTATAAAACTCCCCATACTCCCCATCGTCTCTCTATTTCTGTCTCTGCGCCATCTCTCTTTCTTGCCGGTTAGTTCGTTCTCCAACTATTTCTATGTTTAAATTATGTATTTGTATCTCTAAGTTCGAATTAACTTTTTATGTGTTTTGCTGTGTAACTGTGTTTTAGATTATGACTTTGTGTCATCTCTACGTTCCCATAAAGCTTATCTATACGTTAACCTTAGGAACTTCGAACATGTGGTGCGTGAGCTTGATGGGATAGCAAATCTATCCCAATTTTATCTACAAATGGGGCGTTTTGGGGGTTTTAATTTTTTTTGGGGGGGGGGGTGTTTTGGGGTTCATTGAAATGTATACTCTATAGATGTAAGAAAGAAAAGAAAAAAGAAATGTATAGATGTGGGAGTTAGTTTAAACTGCAGTAACCCATAATTATGTTTATTTCCTTGGGCACTTCTTATATATCTTCTCTTTTATTTTTTATTAAAAAAAAACAATTATTTTATGTATGGTATATTATTTTATGTGTTTGACTTCTTTTGAGATATGTTCATGAATTCAAGCGCAGGAATTGCATAATTATTAAACGAAAGTTCTATGAAGTTGATAAACTAATGATCTAATTACTAAAATGGATTTTTAAAAAATGAAATATGAATAGGTGCATGTGGTGGAGATAAAGAAAAAAAAAATTGTATTTTTTTCATGAGAAATTATTGTTTTCATTCTCTTAACCTTTGCTCCTCTCCATATAAAGAGATATATAAATATACCATTAAATTTATGGAACCATATGTGTAGTCCCATAATTCATTGATGGATTTGAACTTCTCTTGCATAGAGATTGATAAGAAATAAGTAAGAGATGAATGTATAGCATCTCCCTTTTTTCATCTAGCTACTTGGATCGAAGTGGTTTTGGTTTTTAACGCAAAAATTGAACCAGTGTGTTTTAACATACCACATCTCTCTCTATCTCTTTTTCTCTCCACTTCTCTCTCTCTACATCTCCCTCCCCTCTCTCTACTATCCAACAATTTACAAAAACATAATTTGCCTAAGTATATTACTCGATGTAATTCTTCTTCTTTACCTTTTCTCGCTTTTTTTCTTTTTTTCAAGCGACTCGCATATATGTTATATCATTGAAATCTTTTTCTTTTCTTTTTTCAATTCGTATTATGTGGGAATTTTTTTTTCTTTGATAAAAATTGCAACTTTAGAATTAAGACAATAATTTTTAGATTTTTAATTAGTGGGCTAATGGAAGATTATAGTATATTTTTGTTTGACTTTTGTGTTTTGTATTATTAATCTAGATTAACAATACTCATACTTTATACTGTTTCTTACAATTTAACAAAAATATTAATTTTATGTATTTTTTAGCTATCAAGATATAGATATGAAACTATTGCTTTGTGCCTTTGATAAGAATATCACAACCCTCTCCAAAAAATTATGATTGAGTATTAACTGTATTTCTAGGTCGTTTATTTTTTAAAATTTGTACTCTATTTATATGTTTGTAACTTCAATTAAGATAATAAATTGTGTGGATTTTTAGTGGACTAATAGAAGATTATAGAGTGTTTATGATTGTTGTGCAGAAAAATAAACATAAACTCTTTCGAAACACCAAAGAGATAATTAAGTGTTGAACCTTGAGTGCAAAATTTTGGTTTATTTTGTATTCATAAAATACTTCTTTTCATTTCAAAATACTCCTATGGGGACAAAGATTTTAACACGTTAGAAATTATATAGATTAAACTAAATTAAAGCGTCTTATGTTTTAATACATTTGAATGTTTTAAGGGTTTTTTGTTTTTCACTTGTGTGACTTACTCAGAATTTCAAGCATTTTTTTGGAAGTACTTTCTCTGTTTTTGAAAGCAAAAGGAAAAAATTTATTTATCAGAAATTTCAGCTAATTTTCTATTGATGCTTTGATAATCAGAATCTAGGTTTTTAATTCTTGCTTCTTCTTTTTTCATTTTAATCTACTCCAATAGGAACACAATTTTTAACATGTTTTAACATATATGGATTAAACTAAAATTAAGAGTCTTATGTATTAATTCATTTGAATATTTTATGATATTTCTTTTTTTCATTTGTAAGACTTACCCAGATTTTTAGACATTTTTTTAAAGTATTTTTTCTACTTTTGAAAGCAAAAGAAGACAAAATTTATTTGATTGTTGTGTAGAAAATGAACAAAAACGCTTTCAAAAGATATTTCAGCATTAAACTTGATGTGAAAGAATTTATTTGATTATTTTGCTCTGTATTTTTTTTTCAAATGTTCTGAATTATATGGGTTTTATTTATATTGAAATATAATATATATCACACCAACAACATTAGAAATTTTTAGTAATTTTCTATTAATACTTTGATAATTAGAATCCATGTTTTCTTCTTACTATTTTTTTTCCTTTTATATATATTTATTTTCGTTTTAAACGACTCCTATGGGAACAAATATTTTAATATTATTTAATGGGAAAACTTCATTTACCCCCCTGAATTTGTCACCACTTTTGCCCCTTCCAAAATTCGAAATCTCTTAAATTTAGTGTATCGAAGTTTCATTTAGTTACAACAGCCCCCCTCTGTTATGATTTTTCGTTAAATCATTTCAAAATTTTCAAAAAATTCCTATTTAAAAATAAAATAATAATAATAATAATAAAATTTCAAAAATTGATTCAGGCGTGAGTATTTTTACAAATTCTGTAAAATCCTGACCAACGCGTAAATCCTTGCAATTTTTTTTCCTAAAAAAAATAGGGTTATTTTAGAATTTTGACACTCATTCGTTAAGATTTAATAGAAAATCCTAACAACAAAGAAGAGAAATTGAAAACAATTAGAAGTTTGATACACTAAATTGAGAGAGACTTTGAATTTTGGATGGGACATTGCAAAATGGGTAATAATTCAGGGAGGTAAGTGAAGTTATCCATTTTTTATGTTTTATGAGATTTTTTTTCCCGTTTGTGTAATTACTCGAATTTCCAAGCTTTTTTTTTTTTATTGTTATGCAAATAAGGAACAAAAACTCTTACAAAACACTAAAGTGCTAATTATGCATTGAACCATATTATGAGAAGATTTATTTGACTGCGTTAAATGTGGAATGAAATATTTATTTATTTTGCTCTGTAATATTTTTTGGAATGTTAGAATTATATAGGCTTTATTTGTATTGAAATAATAATAGTTATCACACCAATAAGATTACACATTCTTGCTAATTTTCTATTAATGCTTTAATATTCAAAATCTAGGTCTTCTTTTTGCTATTTTTTTTTTATGCTTATTTTCATTTTAAACTACTCCTATGGAACAAAGATTTTAACAAGTTTTAATTTATATTGATTAAACTAAAATTAAGGATCATATGTTTTAATTCAATATTAAAGATTCCTGCTAATTTCTTTTAAGTTTTGAAATTAAATTATAATGAAGAATCTTGCGCATAACGCGGGTTATGAGATAGTAATAGTAGGATTATAATTTCATTTTTATAAATAAAAGTGGACAACCCTTGGTTCTCTTTATTTTTGCATTTTGTTACTTTGAAAATAAGATAAAATCCCAAATAAATAGAGAAGTTTTTTTTCACTTATGTTGGTAAATAGTTTATCTCCAAAAAGTGCAAAAAGCTACCACTAGAGCCCAAAGAAGGCCCATCGACGAGCCCTAGTTGTAAAAGCCCAAGGCAAGATCAAAAGCCCTTCCTCTCCCGTTATTCCCCAGGTTACGATCAGGGAATGCAGTTATGACTAGTACGATTGCATGAGGATTTGACCTATCTTTAGTGAGAATCCTGCAGTGTATCCAAGTTGTGTAGAACACAGAGATCACCTCTTTGGCTACATAACAGTGTTATGACGAGAGCAGATCTTTTGGCTCTTGATTGATGATCAATGAAAGACTTGAGAATAAGTGGGAAGGTCGGGCCCTATGTCAATCATAAAATCAACTTGGGGTTTAGGGCATAATCCCCAATAGGAGCACTATTCCTTTGTTTAGAGTTAGTTTTTGGGAGTTTCTAAGCCCTCGCAAGGTGAGTGAGATGATTTTAACTTGAATAAAATCCTAAGAATATGATGAAATAGTTGTATGATGTGGATGCAAACCATAGCGTCAAGAGCTATGGAAAGTAAATTGGAATCTATTTGTTCCAACAAAGTTTGGATTCTTGTAAGGAAGCCTATTAATTGTAAATGGGTTTTCAAAAAAAGGAGAAGAGTGGATAGGAAAGTTAAAACCTTCAACTCAAGATGGTGGCAAAACATTTTTTCTCAGAAAGAAATGGATCTATTCTGAGGAAACTTTTTGCTGTAACCATGCTTGAATCTATCGAGATACTCTAGTCCATTGCCACTCATTTTACTATGACTTTTGGCAAAAGGGACGTCAAGAAAGCCTTTTGAATGGGAAACTTGACAAGGACATCTATATGATGTAGCCAAACAGATTTATAGCTAAGGATCAAGGGAATATGGTATAAAAAATGCAAAGGTTCATTTATAGACTTAAGCGGGCATTGTGGTCATGGGACATCAGGTTTGATGAACCGTGTGTGTACAAGAAGTGTCAGGTAGTAACATTCTTGGTGATGTAGGTTGATAACATCTTACTCATTGGAAACAATGTGAGGACATTATCAATGGTAAAGAATCTAGTTGTTTTAATCAATGTAATATAAAGGACTTAGGAAAAGCATGTTATATCATAGGGATCAAGCTCTTGCTAGATCGTAGAAATAGGATGATAGGCTTATCCCAAACTACAGATGTAGATGAGGTCTTAGCAAGATAGCATACTAAACTTCAAGAAAGGGTTGGTACCCTTTAAGCATGGAGTCGCTCTTACTAAGGAGTAGTGTCCTATGACACCTCAAGAGGAAGAGTAGATGATGGTTGTTCCTTATGCTTCCGTTGTAGTAAACCGCATGTATGCTATACTATGCATTAGACCTAACATATGGTTTGTAGTTAGCATGGTCAGTAGATATCAGTCAAATCTTGGACAGCCACATTGGATAGTGTAAAGCATATACTCAAGTATCTTCAGAGAATGAGAGATTATATACTTGTCTTCCAATGCGAGGTTTTGATAGCTACAGGTTACATAGATTCTAAGTGTTAGTCAAATGGTGATTCTTAAAAGTCTACCTTGAGATATGGTTTTACCTAGATGGAGGAGCATTTTAGTGGGATAAATGTTAAGCAATCTTGTATTGCTAACCCCATTATGGAAACTAAATAGGTTGCAGCTGTTGTACAAATATCCACCTAAATAAATAGGGGAATAAATGCACGTTTTACTCGCAAGTGCACAAGATCAAAATGATAGTATAGACGGCAAATACGAGATCATTCCCACGAGGATTGGTAAACTATGTTTAAAAAGAAATTCCTAAAAAGATATTGTTGAATGGAACGAAATAAATGATTGAATTGAAATAATAAGATAAAGGGCTAGGGCTTCGATATCCACCGCTAATCATACTCAAATAAGGTAAACAATATGTACAATGCTACATTCATGTCAAGATACTCAATGTTTGCCAGCCTAAGGGCATGAGTGTATACTCCAAAAGCTATTGATCTCCCTAAACAACGAGCTTAGGCATGGGTGTATACTCTAACTCTTTTCTTTCTTGAGAGATTTAGCATGGGTGTATACTAAGTTGTTCCTCAAGAAAGCATAAATCTATGGAGATCGACAAACACACTAAGACTTAGAACATGGTGTATATTCCGGTCTTTCATGTTGATTACCCCAAGAACCCGCAATTGGTTCTTTTGTCACTCTACTAGGCCTAGGACTCGGTCATCCAAATTGACCTAGATAACACTCTACACATGTTATATGCATAAGATGATCAAACCCATACATAACCCATATGAAGAACGAACAAAAACCCGAGATAAATCAATTAAGCATTAAAACATGAATTGTAGCAAGACAAATTGAAACCTTAAAGAGACATGATTAGGGCTTCAATCGAGCCCTAACTAAAGTATTAGCTACACATAATTTGGATGAAAATCATCCCCATAAGAAAATAACAACGAAAAACTAAAAAGAAATAAAGAACTAAGAAAAACCCTTCTTTGAAGCCTTTGATTCTTCTCCTCAAGCTTGTGTATTTGTTTTGGAGGACTTAGGGGAGTATTTATAGAGTTTAGGAACAACCCTAGTCAATTTCGTGCACCTTAGGAAGTACAAAATCGAGTTGGAGTAGGTTTAGGATCTTTCCAAATCGGGTTCTGCCGACTTTACTGTTCAGCGCGCAATATGGCTCAAGCTAAACATGGATATGGCTCGAGCCAAGTGATGCCTCGAGCTAAACATGGATATGGCTCGAGCCAAGTGATGGCTCTAGCCAAATGTAGATATGGCTCTAGCCAAAAGATGGCTCTAGCCAAATATGGATATGGCTCTAGCCAAATTCTTCAGCTTTTCTCCAACATCTCATCTAAGCCCGAAACTTGATGGAATTGAGTGTTTTTCTTCCAAAACCTACAAAATAAGGGAAAAACACAAAAACAACACAAAACATCATATTATAATGAAACTAAGAGATTAACATATGTGAATTAAGGGGCTTGAATGTGTAACATTCAGCACTTATCAGTAGCCAGTAAGGCAGCAAAGGATTCAGTGTAGCTCACATAGTTCCCAATGGAACTTGGTATCAAGCGATAAAGCAGCCTCCTGTCACGTTATTTTATAACAACAGAGGAGCAGTTAATTCAAGGAACTAATGAACCATAGAAGAGGAAACTCATAATGAGCGTAGGTATCATCTCATTAGAGAGATAGCAGTTGTGGCTAAGATTTT
>FXXK01002805.1:8441-24621 GCA_900184695.1 Betula pendula
ACTAAGAATTAAGTCATAAATGATTCCAAATGAATCATAAATGATTCGGTCTTTTATATTTTGAGCAAAAGTCAAGAAATTTGCATAAAGTGGTATAAGCACTAAAGTAGATGGCATTAACAACGACATAATTGTTGCGAGACCCTTTAATTCTACATGAACCACCAATACAAGGGATGCAAAAATGGGCATAACTCTCATAATACCTTTCAATCCTATGTGAACCCTTGCTTGATAACAACAATAACTACTGGGGTGCTGTAAAGTGGAGAGCCTAAGGAAGGTGGTGGAGTGGCGTGTTGGTGGGCGAGAGCAAAGGAGACAAACAGATCTAGCTTGGAAGGAAGGGGCGACTAGGCAGAAGTTCAAGGTGATGGCACAACTTGACAATGGTGGAGGCCAGTGCAAAGGAGCACGACTAGAGTGGTAGCATTGCTACAAGGGGAGGGGAGACACCAAAACAACAAGAGAAAAAAGGAGGAAAAACTAGAGAAAAGGGAAGATGAAAAGGGGGAAGGGAGGAGAAAGGAATAAAACTCCATCCCTCCTCCCTCGGAACATGTGCAAGAAGCGGTGAAAAGCTTCACAAAAGAGGTGGAAACTTTTCTTATAGAGAGAATGAAGAGCTTCTTTCTCAATAACGATAAACGTATCATTTTTAGACTTATCATCTCATAAAGTTATCTTATTTTAACTACTTATTTTTTCAAAATACTTACATTCGATTCAGCAAATTATGGATCTATTTTCACTATTCTATTTTAAATATTTGAAAAAAGTACATAAACTGTATTAAAACTACCATTCAATTGTCAATATTCTTCCAAATTACTGATTGAGTCAATGTCCCTCTAAACTATCAAAATTTGTCATTGTCTCTTCTAAAGCTAATAAAAAGACAAAAATGATGTTAACAAATTTAAATAAGACAAAAATATTCTTATAAATTTTTTTTAAAAAAAATAATAATAATTTTAATAATTTATGGAAAAAGTCTACATATCTCCTTGTCTAATTTTAGATTGCAATAATGTCCTTCCAAATTATTCAAAAATCGTTGAACGTCCCCCAATAATAAAAATGCCCTTCAATAAAAAAAAGTCTAAAAAAACAAACAAAAAAAGAAAAAGAAAAAAAAAAGAATAGGAGATAGCCGAGCACCCCTTTGGCCAAATGAAGGTGGGTGGTCAACACCCACTTTGGCAGAATAGGAGTGGCCGAACCACTCCAAGATATGAGGGTGGTTCGGTCACCCCTTATTTTTATTTTTTCAAATTTATAAAAGTATTTTTTTACTAAAGAATTTTTTAAGGTTATTTTTGTTTTTTGCTAGCCTTTAATGGATATTGACAATTTTTCAATAGTTTGAGAAGAACATTGTCGCAATCTAAAATTTGGAAGACATTATCATTGAGTATTTTTTTTTTTTTTGGGTAATTTGTTTTGTTTTTTGTAAGAAGTTTTTTTCCTATTGGTAGCAAATCCTGTATGTATAACCGACCAATTAAATGCGATATGATGCAAACATACAGGTAAAAATTGGATTTTTTTTTTTAATTAAACACATATTCAAATAGGCACACTTGGAAACTTTTTTTTTTAAAAAAAAAAACTTAGAAAAAATATTCAAATAGGCCCTTATGCTTCACACTATGGATATGATGTTTAACATTTATAGGGGTCTAGATTTAGAAATATAAGGCCCAACATAAAATCCATTCGATCTTATAATTGGACTCAAAACTCTTATAATTTCTAGAACCCAAATTAGCTCTCTTGGTTGTCCAACGCTCACAGGAATACACCGGCCACTTTTTACGTCGAACCGTCTTTGTAAGTTCGATTGATTCTGTTGTTTTGGGGATTGTTTCTAATCATGGTTTAAAGCAAAAGGTGTGCAATTTTTGATTGTTTGGAGCTATTTCTGATCTTGGTGCTTCCCAATTTCACTTGGTTTACGGTCAATTTGAAGACTTTTCATGTTACGTATATGCTAATTAGATTTTCGAGCTTCTGGATTTGCTAGTTTAGTACCGTTTCTCGAACCTGTTTCTGGGGTTTACTCTGTTCAGGTTGGTTTTTTGATATTTATTGTGTAATTTTATTTTAAAGGGTAATTTGATTTCTGGGGTTTGATAATGTGGTGTAAATGCTGGGTTCTTTGTGTTAACGCTGCTGAGTAATTCTTCAGCATGATTACTGTCTCATAGAAATGGTGTCGAATAAGTTGTGCAGTGATCTTGTTGGTTGCTTGAAACGTGAAGGAGGAGAAAGCTAAAGATATACTGAGAGCTTACGTGTCTTTGTTTTTATATTTTCTTAAGAAAAAGAAAAAAATGCAACATCATCTGTGGTGCAGTGATTTAATCATCCTCTGAAAGAAAAACATATAATGATTAAAATTGAAAATCTTAGTGGGGAGGATGTGAAGGATTTGGCAACTTTGTTAGGGGCCAAAGAAGAGTCTAACAAGCTAAGGTGATTATTCGCATTATATCTTACTTGGATAATCTAATGATTTACCATTTTTATGTAACAAACACATGACTGGATGCGGAAATGTTATTCATATTCTCCATTTAATTAAGGATGTCCTGCAAATATATGAAAAGCCTAGAGTCAGATATGTTGCTGTTATTGTTTAGAGATAAAGTGATGCCAGATGTTGCCCAATTGGCCCACACAATGCAGTTTTGGTGCCAACAAGGTTCATTTTAAGAATGGATAATATTCTAAATAACTCTTAAATCGCCAAAATTTTGATTCTTCAAGATTTTCCTAAATTTCTTTTGCTACTTTTGAAAGATTGAAAAGAGGATTAGATAAGAGAAATCCATTTGAATATAATTCTTAAGCAGCGTGGTTTTGTTTATACATATGTTTGATGCACTGATAATTGCTTTGGTTGGATTATATTGATGGACGAGTTAACATTTTTGACTTATGAGGAAAGATAAACTTTTTAAAATTAATTGTTTTATGTTATTTTCTTTACATTCATATTATACATTCTTTATTTCTGTGTGACTGATTCATTTTCAAGAGTTTTAGAGAGGTCTTGGAAGTAAAACACCACGATGGATTCGTCACAGAGTGCAGCAACAGCAGGGACTGGTGGTGCCGGCAATGGGATGATCATCTCTCAAGCCAATGACTCGGCAGCAACAACTGCTGTGGACGATCCAAAGCAGAACTTGAACCAGGTCATCAACTCTATACAGAAAAATTTGGGCCTTCTTCACCAGCTCTACCTTACTGTCTCTTCCTTCAATGCTGCCTCTCAGCTTCCTCTTCTCCAACGCCTGTACCTTTCTGCAATCCTATCTGCAATTAATTCTTTTTGTTACTTGGTTTACCAAGAAATTTATTTCTGTGGGCTTGATTCTGTAGCAATTCTCTTGTTATGGAGCTCGACAACATGGTTAAATTAGCCGAGAACTGCAACATTCAGGTTCCTATGGAGGTTCTTAAGTGAGTTTTTTCCATGATTGCCTCTTCTTCAACTGCAATTATTCTTTTATGACCTAATTCAAGCTTTTCTTTATTTTTTGATAACTAATATTTTACTTTTGCTTTTAGTTTGATTGATGATGGAAAGAATCCAGATGAATTCACAAGGGATGTCATAAACAGCTGTATTGCCAAAAATCAGATCACCAAAGGCAGAACTGACGCCTTTAAGGTCGGCTTTATATCTTGTTATGACACATTTGTATAATTATTTTTCTATTTCAATGCTTCAAGTAAGTTTGAGATTTACTATTGAATTTTTTGCTTGTGTGTGGTTTTATTTTTTCAGGGTTTACGTAGGCATCTTCTGGAAGAACTTGAGCAGACATTTCCTGATGAAGTTGAATCTTACAGAGAGATACGTGCAGCCTCTGCAGCTGTAAGTAATATTTTGTTGACACTCCAATTTCTTAGAATGATTTTCTCCACAGATTTGCTTTAATAACTTTTCTTCCATTTAATGTTAAATCTTTGTTTTGCCAAAATGACAAGAACCTCCTCCTAAGTTCCCAACCACCCCCTCCCCATTCCCTTTCTGCTTTGTTTGAAGATCTAATCACTATTTGTGAAGGGTACTGCTTTATTTATAAGCGTTTTTTGTTATAATCTTCTGTCATTGCATAGAATGTGAAGCACATGTCTTCCTTGAACATACTGGATGTGCATCTCATTCCCCAAGGATTATGTTATTCGTGAGGGATGATTAGTTATTGGCAGTAACGACTTTTGATAGTTCATTAATCAAATAAGACCAAGCTAGGACAAAGTCACAAGTTATTAATGAGAAGAATGCAATGCTAGAAGCAGCTATGTTCATAATCTCAAATGTAGATTAGTTACTGAATGTATGACACACAAAATTCGAACTCCTAACTTTTGAAGTTAATTTTGATTCATGATATTAGTCAGCATTTGAAAGGCATATACTTTAAAGTAGATGAAGCTAGAGCCTATCCAGAAGAAAATGCTATTTTGCTTTTGGTTTATCTATTTTAAGCTTTTAAGCTCTTCACATCTAATGCAGGAATCGAAACGGCTTGCACAAGCACAAAGCATATTACCAAATGGAGATATGAAAGTTTAATCCAAACGGCTTGCACAAGCACAAAGCATATTACGAAATGGAGATATGAAAGTCTAATCCAACCTTTAGGTGCCCATGTCAGTATTACATCTGGTTATTAATGTTCATCTATTAGCATGTCTGTGATCTTGTGATTGTTGATACAAGCCAAATGGATACATTGATCTAATATAGCAGAATCTTTGTTGGCTTAATTTCCTTTTCAGTACATGCTGATCATAAATTTGGGCATGTGATAGCTTTGATTGTCCTCATAATTTTAGCTTGTATATTATCATTTTTAGACAAGTGCATGTGCCATTCATATGGTTAATTGATGTATTATAAAAAAAGTATGTCCTGCAGTTGCAGGTTTTTCTTACTCAAGTAACATGAACTTGGATTTTATAGATTTTGTTCTCTCTCTCTCTCTCCTTATGACTATTATTTTGGAGGGAAATCACACCATGTTTGATGTGGATGCATTTGTAAATTTTATTATCCTTCCGATTGTTGTCTGTTAAATCATGTGGCTAAAAAAGGCCACCATGTTTTTCGTGAAAAGTTGCTCTGAAAGAGTTGAGGTAGAACACCCAAACTTAATGGAATAATCCAGAAGTTTGGATATACAATGATCACTGGAAGAAAGATCGGAATAAGTTTGTGGGTACGTATAGAATGTATGATGATGTTAGAGCTTTTTAGTTAGTGTTGGTAATTTTGTTAAGTGGAAAAAGTGAGTGGCGGAAAGACGTGGCAGAATTAGTAATTTTGGTGCATTGCAAGGGAATCCTAAATTCATTAAAAAGTACATAGGTGTAGTCTTAGTATACAAGATTTATACAAGAGGAGTAATGATTAGTGTCCAACTCTTATGTTCTAACGTTATTCAACTTTTTTTATATTTGCTTTAAAAAAAATAAAATGAAAGAAGTTGAAAGGAGTTTGACACTAAGCATTACTCATACAAGAGACACATAACTAAAAGAAGAAAAAAAATCTAGAAAAATATGAGAGCTAGAAATATTAAAGTTAACTGCAGTAACCTAAAGGTAAAGTGTCTTTAAGAAAGAACAAAAAAAAAAAAACCTTTAATTCTACGAATGTCCTCTTACGGTTTTTAAAGCTCTGATCGTTTATTTTCCTCCAAAAAGATACTATATAAGGTAGAATGATATCATCTTCCATATTGCATCAAACTAAGGCATACCCCTTTGCACTCTCTAGCAAGCAAAGAGGTCTACAACTCAACTAAGCATAACCTAAGTTAGCCCTACACAGTTGAAGGCAATATTTCAAAGAGCACTCACATTCTCACAATGGAGTAGAAGATGATTATAAGACTTCTCACTCATTTTACACATGCAGCACCAATCAATCACAATAACATGTTACTTCCTTAAATTATTCAGGTCCAAATGATCTGCCATTATAGGCAATACTGAACAAGTTGGAAAAAGCTATTTTGAGGGCTTGATCTAATTTTAGAGCCGTTACCCGCGTTAAATCTAATATCACTTTATGAGCTCCACCAACACCTACTGATATTCTTTACTTGGCTATGCTTCATTGGCACACTTCTTTTTCAACAAGATCTACCAAATCCTCATATTGTTCCTACGGAGAATACGTAAAGCCATGACGCTGACGAGTGAAATTAATGCCGTAGCAACAAGTGGGAATATTGTAGAAATTTCAATTTCTATTAGAAAGTGGCTTTGCTTCTATTGTTTTGGAGGGTGTTTTTTATTTTTTGGCAAATCAGGTATGGGAAAAAAAGAGAGTCAAAGCTATTTGAAGAAGCAGGGTGTCCCTTGGATCAGCATTTGTTAAAAGAAAAAAAATAATTAATTAATCACTTCAATTGTATGACAATTGTATAATTGTCGATTAATCTTTTCAATAAAGGAGATCTCTAACAATGACGTAGTCTCATATTTATTTCATGTTATTTAGACTATTTATCTGGGGCTTTCTATGGTGTTTTACAAGAGGCTAATTTATTATTTTCTACTGCATTACCTGAATTTATATGCAGGACAAATAATTAATAAACAAAATAGTGTACGTTGTTACAGGAAATGGTTATGAAATTGTTTGTCTTCCTTGAAATTAAGAACACAAAAATTATATGCATTTTCTGGGAGAGAAGACAGTAATCACCAGTATCATTTTTCTACTTGGAGAGTCGGCAAACAAATTTGCTTACTCTAGTAGATATTATTAACCAAGGTATTATCCCGACCTGCAGTTAACATTGGGAGACCAATCAGAAGCAATATTAAAAAACACATATGCATTAGAATGCATGCTCTAGGAGGTGTTCATCCCAGTACATCGGTCAATGGCTACCACGATAACACCGACTTCATAGCTTTTTCTATTATCAGGTTGCACCAAGTGTTCTCCATTCTTCACATAAGGCTTCTCTTATAGAGGATATAAGGAAATAATAAGAGAAGAAAAAAGTAAAAGGCTATTTACCATAACATTGTTGTTTAAGGTACCTCGAGCCCTCCAAGATAACATCCTCCCTGCAAAGAAAAATAAAAAGCAGATACTTAAATACAAAATATGGCAGGAATATTCTGTATAGTTTGAATTTTATTCGTGATGAATGTCATGCCTACCAGTGGAAGGACAATTGGAAAGTATAGCATAGATTTATTGGCTCAATAAAATTTTAAACAGAATAGTGTGGGTAAATTTGGAGGCCATGTTGATAATAAGTATTGTCTTGCAGAGGTTAAGATAATGTATTTGTGTGTCGGGGGGATGCCTACCCCCGCCACCTCCTGTTTGTTTACTTAGTCCATTCTTATGTTAGGCTCCGTTTATTTTGAAGTAAAATGTTTTCAACTGAACATTTTCTTGGAAAACTACTGATTTTCTGATGTTCAAAGGGGCTAATGCCTAGGTGTGACATGGTGTGGGTGTTCGCGAGAAGGGAAGGTTTGAAGAGAGGAGCTTTGTGATAGAAAATGTTTTAGGCCTTAAAAAAATGTAAACCATTTTATGGAAAATAAAGGGTTCTTTTACACTTGACCGAAAAATGTTTTACACTTGACCATGTTTTCCAAGCAAAACCAAACAACGGGAAATGTTGAAAGTGTTTTACGAAAACATCTTACGTCGAAACAAATGAAGTCTTAGTTAACAAAAACATGTCATAAGCTGATCAATCAAACTACAAGTATACAGAACAGACCGCATAGGCATAAGCAAACATAAAAAATGATTAATGGCAAGAAGCATTACCAAAGGGTTGCACAAGTTGCTGAGATATAGAGGCAACGGGAACCCTCCAAAACCAGGAAATGAGCAAAAAATATGTCACACAACCAGATCAATAAACTCTTTAGAAGTCAACCAAGGGAGCAAGTTAACTTGACAAATCCCCAAGATACTCCAAAATCACCTTAGTAAGAAACAGAACTTTCAGATACAAATCATATGACATTTTCATTTCCTTGCTCTGTGATTCTTGATCTGGAAATCAGTGAAGTGTGAGAAGTTTCCTTTTATATGGGGAAAAATAAACTAAAACTAGAATAACAAAACAAATTAACAGAAGTCGAATAATTTCCAACCTGGAAGACATGGATGGCAGCAAAGACAGCAGCAGGAATTAAGATTCAATTGAAATAGGAAATAAAAAGATAAAGCACAAAAACCTCAAAAAAAGCATCTCCTAAGGGTCTTTTTTTGGGTTTATTTTAAGGTTTGCAAAATGGGGTGTGATAGCTACATTAGACATAAATGAATTAAAAGAATAACAGTCGACACAATAAATCTAAAGGAAGCTAGTAGGCTGAAAACTCAAGACAGTGAACGGTGTAATCACTAAGCAGCAAATAATTTCCATAATAGCACAATTGATCATTCAACAAATTAGATGCAATACAACTTTATAAATTAAACATGCTGACAAGTCCCAAAAATGAGAAAATATAAGTGTACGAGTTGAGCTGCAAATTGCCTCACAATTTGCAACTTCCTTCTCCTTGGCAGCTGCTAACCTCCTAAGTTTTGCAGCTTGTGCGAATGTTGATGGCCTGCAATCAACAAAGAAGCAAAACATATGGTTATGTTGATATTTAGCATGACTCTTTGAAAGTAAAATTGATATTTAAGACCAAAATATTCCACTAAGTTCCACCATTGATGTTGCAAGCATGCTTAGGGGACTGACTACATATGGACAAAGCACAGGTGATTAATTTATTTCGAATTGTGTCATCAAAGACAGTTTGCAAGAACACAAGAGAAGGGGGTGGGGGAGGGATGGGGTAGAATGTCCTATTCAGGTAAGAATATTATTGTAGTAGTCAGTCTAAATTCATCCAATGAGATCAATAGTCTTAATCAACAGAATTAGATTGCTCAGTTCATCCTAAATATATACCCGAGAAGCATAACTTTTTTTAAAGCAGAATTAATTCTAGACATAATCTACTACTAGTCTAGGGTCCTCATTGGGCAGCATAGTGTAAGTGCATTGCAAGCTTTTGGAATAATTACAAAAATCCAATCATGCACGTTGATATACGACTATGATTAAACATCATAAAATGTTTTGCCAAGTTGTTTCATCCGAAAACTAATAGCCATGGAATGTTGTTTTAGGGTTAATCAGAGTTTTGATATTAGTGCCCCTACTATGGTGCACAAATAGATGTGGTAAACAAATTCCACTAACAAGAGAAAGACAACACAAGGATGATTAGAATTGTTACATCCCAATGGCAACAATGTCAATCATGACAAAGGTACAAGCAACAGGTCATAAATATGACACAAATTTTATATTTCATTTGAATCGGCATTTACTATCCATGAGTTATCATCATCAAAAGTCCCCTTGGGGTCAATTACTTATCAAAAAGAAAAAAAAGATATCATTATAGGATGTAAAACGCTTCAAAGTACAACTATCAATTAACACAAATAAAACCCAAAATTAAACAAACAACATATGCTTAAGGTTTTTCAGGCAAACATACAACTAAACCCAAAGCTAATCATATCAAATAAGAAGATATTAACATCACAACAACATCAGTGTAAATGCCCATGACATTAAAAAAAAAAAACACTTCTATATGATGGATTTAGATGGAGAGGTGAGGGAAGAGACTTCACATAAACCTCTAGAATCACTCACTGTGACAAGAAGCTCGCTTCTTTGAGTAGTTGCTTTATCTCTCCACGCAACTGGATTACCACTGCACTCTTGGATCCTTTCTGAAAAGAAACCACATGACCCAATAAGAGTTTATTTAAGAACAGGCAACTTGAGTAGAAATCAACTTCATGTGCCTCACTGCCAATATTATATTAAGAATCATAAATTTCAATTAGTCAAAGAAATTTGCAACCTCAAAATATTTATCCCGAGATATCCAATACAGGAGTACTCTCTTGGTTCCTATACAACAGATAATTATGGCATGGGGAATGAGCAGACCAAAATCTTTCCCTGAGAAAACCAGCAAACAATTATTGAAGTTAACAACCATTATTTATATCTATATCTATATTTATATACATCTGCCTATTTATCCATCAATCTATCTATCTATGAATACCGACACACACGTGTGCGTGTGCGTGAACTGTTACGTTGCAGCCAATCGTAAATTTCAATGCCCAACCTTTGAAAACACTACAAGATAACCTAAGATTCATAGTTTTAGTTTCAGTTAAGCTTTCTGTTAACAGTATATTTTGGTTTGAGGTGAATTCTGAAAAAAAAAAATGCTGATATAAAATCAACCAATTTTATAACAAAATTCAATTCTATACAATTCCAATTGTGCCACAGATTCATACAACCTATCAAGTATCACAATCAATCAACTACTATACTGATTCCTAAGCAATAAGGCGATACCACCTCTACTCGCAACCGCATTCCAATTCACAGAAATAAGTATCACATAAATCACACAACAATATTTAAATCTTCAATCAATGTATTAGCGCACAGGAACCGAATGAAGTTGGGAATTTATCTGAATGTACCTTTTTTAAGTATTCGAGCCACCTGGAGAGGAGCTGGAAGCTGATGACGATCATGAAGATTAGAGGAGCAGCGAGCGAGCCTCGAAGTACTAGGGTTTCTTCTCCTCCCATCTCTCTCGCTCGATTCTTCGTTGTTCTCACCGTGACAAAGGAGCGACTACGGCGAGCAGATCGGTTAAATGCTCGGCCTGAGCCGGAACTGGACTCTGATGGGGCGGGTTACCAACGGTTAAGGAGTCCAAGGCTTGGCTTGAAGCGCGGTCCGTCTACCATGCAGATGTTTGGAATTGGGGCTGTGGCGTGACTCAAACGTACGAATAATGCATGTACCAAACTTTTTTTTTTAGTAATTATGTATGTTACCCTATGTCTATTTTATGTCAATTAAAATTGATATGATTTTTAAAATTATCATTGAATTTATGATAAATTATTATTAACTTTTGATTCATTGGTAATTTTAAAAGTCACATCAATTTTTGTGAACATAAAATTAACATGTACTATTACTCATTAATTTAGGAAGATGCTAGATTTCTTATAAATTGGATTAAAAGAGTTATTACAACTCAACCTTTAAAAAGTGATGAATTTTTAAACCATATGAAAAGTACGTGTTATTAAAAAAAAAAATGCTTCTTATATGTTAAAAAATACATGTTACTTTTCTATAAACTGAGGTGTTGGAGTTCCTATTACTCAATTCGTAAGAAATTTATGTCAATTTAAGAAAAATGGTTTTGGATAAAAAAAAAATTAAGAAAAAAAAAGATTGAAAATACTTTTTAAGAAAATCACAAATATTCTACTGTTTCTTTGAAGGTAGAAGAAATAAGGGTAAATATATGATAAATTTTTGGGTAAGAGCGGTATATTTTTTTTACTCTCTCACTTTTTTAATTTTGGAAATAAGGTTTATCAGTATTCGTGCTTTTCAAATTAATCATTCCGTCAGTCTGCTGTCTTAAAAAAATTGGAGCCATTAATCATTTGGCCCAAAACGACGCCATTTTTTGTTTAAAATGTTTTTCCTAATAATAATAATTTTTTTTTTAAGCTAATAATAATAATAATAATTTTTTTAAAAATTTTGTTGATTGCGCATCATTTTGATAGTGCTCTCGCTAAGAACTTATGTGCGGTCAATGGTTCAGCAACTACCCCAAGAACTATTACCCAGATGATGGACCTATTATAATTGGTCCACCTCGCCTATGTGACATATGCAAAATATATGAGGAGATACAGGAGATATACTTTAATTTCCAGCAAGAAATATTTTTCACGATACGAAGAGTTGGTGCTGGGCTAGGCCGAAAATCTATCACAAAGCATGTTAAGTCGTAGGCTTTTGACAGAATTCTCACCAGACGCAAATGATATACTTTTTTTAGTGACCATTACATTCGGACGGTGTCTGCAATTAATTCCAGCTCCAGGGTGTCGACGGATTATTCAGAGCGGCTCTAGTGGCAACCGGGTGTATGTGAGATAAGCCTTGCATTGGGTCTTTGGGTTATCAGAGAACACCTCTAATAATCTTTTAAAAGCACTACAAAATAGAACCAGGCGCTGAACCGTTTTCGTACGCTAATCGCTATAGCCCCCTTTACTCCTTATTTTTTGAAACATATTCCTGTATGTATGTTATGAGTTATATGATCACAAGAGAGAAGTATGGAAGATTGTGCATAATGATGACGCGAATGTTTCCTTTTTGTTAGAAGGATGGCATAATGCGAAGAGAAGATACTCTTTCTCAATCTTTGTCTGAGTTTGTGTCGAAACAACCACCAGATAGTAAGTGTTAAACTGTGGCATCTCTGTGGAGTGACCACAGAATCCGCAGTCTTCGTTACACTCTCCAGTATTTATCTCAAAAAAAAAAAAAAAAAAAAAAAAAAAAAAAAAAGCGCAAAATAAAATTTCAACAAAATTATTCCTAATCATTTGCATGCCTTATTTCTCAAAAAAAAAAAAATACACCAAAATAGTATCATCAAAACATGAATTCTGATTATACTCAATTTTATTTCACCTCCTTAAACATGTTTTATCAATTTCTTTTTTATTTAATAAATCATCTAACTATAATTTACAATTTTTTTAAAAAAAATTACAATCTGAGGCTGTTAATAGATTACTAGGGCTACGAGCCTATCTATAAAAAACCTTTAAAATTCAAAAAAAACAACCAAAAAGTTATAACAGATGAAGTTTGGTGTTTCTCTCTCTCTCTCTCTCTCTCTCTTATATATAAAAATTTTAAATAAAAATAACATATTTTATGACACAATGATTTCTCAAAATATCTACTTGTATATCAAAAATCAAAAAGACTCTACCCAACTCAAGAGAACAAACCCCACAAAATAGTTCAAAGGTCCCCCAACTTAGAATAATCAGATCATATTAATGTCTTCAAGTATCCTTAAAAACTTTTATTTCCTAAACTTGTAATCGGCCCGTTATTGCCATAAATTTCAGCTTTGTTACGTTTAAGTGTACTGAACCAATGTAACAGAACCTTGCTTGAAAAATCATATCGCGCTGATAAAGAATATATAAAGACCACACAACAGCTAAAACCATGAATAGCTTTTCGAAAATGATAATATCGTTCCAAAAGGACATATTTTGATTATGAGAAGAAGCAATGATGCTAAAGACGTTCAACATATTAGATATATTGCCAATTGCATCTAAAAATTATTCATAACCAACAGCAAACAAAGGATGTAAAATCTAGGACCAGAAGAGAAAACCTATAAATATAAATTATCAATCTTACTACGAACAAAAACCTATAAAACTACCATTGTTAATCCACATCATCCACGCACCGTAATTTTTTTTAAAAACCTGGCTTTATGAAAATCTAATACCACCCCTAACAAATATTTTTTCCTAAAACCACGCCACTGCACGACGCTGCCGCTTGTTCTGGCCAAAGAAAATCTTCAAGACAAACAATCAAATGTGTTGAGAAAGAGAGACCTGGGATCTTTGAGGACTTAAATCTTGAGCGTGTTTTGGCCGAGTTTGGGAGGAAAAAGAATAAGGAATTGATTATTGGTATATAAAATAAAATGAGTTTTTAAAATAATTTTTAGAGAGAAGTGAAAAAATTGTTTGTTAATGAGGGAAACATGATGTCTTGGGGGCCAAACCACGATGGAGTTTTGCCCCTGAGTTGCACATTGGTCTTGAGCTTTGTTTAATGGGGAAGAGTTTTTGTTTACTGGGCCCTTGCGCACTTTTGACATTGCCAGCTAAAGGATTTAACTAAGAAGAAGCTGTACAAGGGTCCACACACGGCACCCTTCAGACACCCTCCCCGTCTATCTACAAGCTAACAGTAACAGCTAACTCCTTTGCTCAACCAATACACTCCGGCCAAAAATGTGCATGGGTCGAATACATGCCACATTTTACTATTGAAAAAATCCTGGTTTTAACGATGGCACAGTTCACGTAACTGAACGGTGTGAAGCCCAACATTACTCAAATTTTTTTTTTATCTTTTTTTGTCGCGTTTTTCTTGTGAACCAAACAAGAAAAACAAGAAAAACAAAAATCTTATTAAAATACCATAATGATAAACTCAACACGCAAACTCCATTTTTTATTAAAAATCTCCATTTTTCTCCAAATCCTAAGTGTTGGGAAATATTTCCCCTCAATCCAGCCCATCTCACATAATTCTACTGGGTGGTTGATTAAAACTCATTGGGCCTCAGTTTCAGTCTCGGTCTCGGTCTCGTCTCAGATTTCTCAAACTCTCCAGTCTCGGTTCCGGACTCTCTCAGTCTCGGTCTGGTCTTAGACTTCTCAGTCTTAGACTCGCCTTCCACGCCTCGGTCTGCTCAGACTTCTCAGTCTTGGTCTCAGACTTTTCAGCTTTTTTCAGTCTCGGTCTCAGACTTCTCAGTCTCAGTCTCAGACTTCTCAGACTTTCCAGTCTCGGTCTCAGACTTCTCAGCCTTTCTCAGCTCTCGGTCTCAGACTTTCCAGTCCGGTCTCATAGCTTTTAATTATTGAGTTCTTATTGTGAGTTCCAATTACCACCCTCGTAGCATCAAAATGGCTAGATTTGTCTTTTTTTCACGTTTGTCCGTGACTGTTGAGAGCCGACCTATTTTGGAAGAACGGAAACCTGGATGGTAATATGTGTGTTCTGCTTATAAGAAAGATAATTCTCTTGACCGAATATGCAAAATGTTAAGTTGAATTCATGCAAACAGTGTGTTTCCGGGATTTGCTCTCGGTAGAGGAACTGCTCCCACCGCTGACGTTAAAGAGTGCGTTTTTTTTCTTGTCATTTTCAACAAAGTGTATTAGACTTGCTCCTTTTTTTGTTTTGGTAAAATTAGACTTGTCCTATAGACTGTACTCCAGTTTGGCAAATCCGTTGTCAGAAAGAGCGTAATTATGAATCCTGCCGCATGTATCTTTCAACGCGTTGCTATTTATAATAAAGTATCGCCTCTTTACTACAAATTTTGGGTCGACAAATCCGATACTCACCTCCACCAACCCATAACCCAAAAACAGAAATGTTCCTACTTAAGATAACAATTTATCTCTTAAAAATGTGGAAAACTTTATCAATAAACAACAAAATTTTGAGACTCCTCCTACTTAAACAAAATAGTTAAAAATTTTTAAATACGGGTAGATTAACTATAAGAGATAGTATATATATATATTTTATAAACTTTCACCTTAAAACACCACTCTATTTCTACTTAAATCACTTCTTAAATATATATAACGTCTATAGAAAAAACCCACCTACTATAAAAAACACACAAACACATAAATCACTCCAAACATATCAAAAAACAAAAAACAAACGTCCATCTATATTTATAAAACAACTTATTAAATCACATACATCACGATACACCAATAAAATTTTTACCATTCTTTTTCCTATCTATTTTCTTTTTACAAAAACGAGAGTTACTCTGAGAATTTCTTACATCCTTAACAATCTAATTGAAAACATCTGAGGGGAAAAAATATTAGAAAAAAAATACTTACCCAATTCAACTAGCCTTCCAATTGCATTTCTGAAACATTTGAACCGGCTCAATCTCCATAACCACTTCTCTCGACCGCTCACTCTTTCCCCACAGCCCGCCCTCTTCCTCAAAGTTACCTTCTCTTGTTAAAATGTCCTATCACAACCTACTCCCCAGACCCCCCCCGCCCGACATCACCCTACTTTTAAAGCATCAACTCGCCGCTACCTTAATAATATCCTCTTCATACTCATCAAATCACATCTACATCAAAACAATAAAACTATCATACATGCTTACCTGAATTAATCGAAACACACATCCCACCTCTTCTTCGCGGTCCAACACCCACATTGTCAGTTATCTACAATTCAATCTCCACTAAAAATTTCCACAGTCCCTTCACCTAGTAACTGCACCTTATGGCACACTCTTCATCATTCCTACATCACAATGACGTCCTTACCGCTACGACTACCACTCCACATCCAGTACACAGGCTTCTTTTATCTTCCTCATGGATTTGATTTCATCCATGGGTTCTCAAAGTCTTTCG
>FXXK01002805.1:24646-36985 GCA_900184695.1 Betula pendula
AAAGAACAAATGAAAAAAAATGGAGGGTGCACGGCAACCAACCCCTTGTGGTTGGGGGTGGCCTTTTGTGTAGCCACCCCAGAAGTGGGGCTGGGGCGGTGGATTTGCCACCTCCGTCCACCTCGTAGGGGGTGGCTCAAATGCACCCCCACCACACTTAGGGTGTGCCGCAAGCCACCCCACAGCTAACCTCTAGGGGGGCTGCAGGCCACCCCCACTAAAGGGTGCTGCCGAGCCACCCCTTCATTTGATTTTTTTAAAAAAAAACTTTCCCTGATGTGTGCTGTCCAAAATTCTTTTCAGTAATGAGTTTTTTTTTTTTAATTTTTTTTTTAATGATTGACTTATTGTTTTCTTCCTGGACACCACAATCGGCCGGCTCTTTCCCTATTTCTTTTTCTTGTTCAACCGCAGCATCCTCCCCTTTTTGTTGTTCTTGTTGAACCACAACGTCCTTTTCCGTGGGGTAGCTTGGTATATCCTGAAAAAGAGACAAAGCTTCAATAGCAAACAGGCCAGAAAAAGAAAACATGGATAAAAGAATTGAAAGTAAAATCCCATATATACCTGTGGTATACTTTTGTGCCTTTCTACGATCGTTTTGAACGATGACAAGAATTTTTCATCTTCAAGATCAATTGTCATTTGTTTCAGTAACTTGCTAATATCTGGATCTTTTTGCAGTAACTCATATTGCAAAGCGGACGGTTTCAGAATTTCGTACATATCTCTAGCAATGCAGATGTTTCTTTCACCCTGTATTTCACACATTACACACTTGTAAGCAATGGAAGAAAATGGTGCAATTAGATTTTGAAATTTAAAGGTAAAAGGAAGAAATATTTAATTCGATTCAACAGGAAAAACATGCAATTTTTTTTTTTTTTTAAAAAAAAAGGTCAAGGAAAAGGGGATATTATACAAATTTTGATGGGTCGGCCAAACCGAAACTGCTCCCAGCTACTCCTAAGCAACATAAGATTACATATAAGTAAAGTATATTGAAGATCTTAATAAAAAAAAAAATTTACATATATTTACTCTTTCACATATATTGCCAGACAATCATTAACATATATTATTTAACATGAGTTTCTAGATTGTGTTTTCAAAACCAATGCAAATTTATGACCCAATTCAGACGGTGTGTTTTCCAATGTCCACCTGCCACCTCAACATTAGGACATTCTTTCAAATTACCCAAACTACCCATTCCCCGTCTCTAAATCCCCATCCACCCTCCTCCCATAAGGTCAAGTAATATTCACAAAAATTAGTGGCATTACGATATGTGTGATGTTAGGAACTCTTCTCAAAAATCTTGTCCGAGTTTTTCCCACAATAATAGCCACCTTTGATCCCCCATCGGTATCTACAGGCTAACAGTAACAGCTAACTCCTTTGCTCAAAAAGCAATACCACATTCCGGTCCGCCAAAATGTGCATGGGTCGATACATGCCACATTTTACTATTGAGAAAAATCATGTTTTTAACGATGCAACAGTTCAACAGTAACTGAACGGTGTGAAGCCAATCTTTATTACTCAATATTTTTTTTTGGGTAATACTTTTTTCACATTTGGTCATGTTTTTTTTGGTGGAACCAAAAACATATAGAAAAACTTAGTATAAAACACCAAGAAAAAAATAAATACATTAATATAAAATACTAGTAAATAGAAAATATAGGATATCTCAACCATGCAAAATCTCTATTTTATTTCTTTTATTAAATAATCGACTCCTCAATTTTATCCTCACCAAATCGCCATTTAAGATTGTTGGGAAATACCTTTAATTCCCGCTATCTCAACTGTATATTACTATAACTATTTTAATGTGGGTTTGAATTAAAAACCCCCATTGGGGCCTCAGTTCTGGTCTTTCGACCTTTTAGGTCTATCAGGACTTCCTCGGTCTATCTAGGTCTCGGATCTCAGACTTTATCGGTCTATCGGTCTCGGTCTCAGATTTCTCAAAACTTCTCAGTCTCGGGTCTCAGACTTTCAAGTCTCGGTTTTCGGTCTTAGAGCCCTTCCTTCAGTTCTCAGACTCCCCGCCTGATCTCAGCCTTGATACTCGGTATCAAGTAACTTCTCAGTCTCAGTCTCCCATAATTTTAAAAATCCACTATTAAGCCTTTTTTACTATTGTATTTTTTTATATATATTCCACCTTTTGCTTATTCCGTGAAACAAAAAAAGTTTTTCTCGCTCAGGGTCTTGGACCCTTAACTTTCCCCACCAAAAAGAAAAAAGTCATTTCTCACCCCGACCACCCCCCCCCAAAAATGGGGGAAACACCATGAGGGGGGAAGTTCACTTGGACATTTTGAATTTTATAAATAGTTTATTTTTTCTTATTTAGTCTTATTCCCACCACAGTTTATTTTTCATCGTTTTTTTTTTGGATTTTTATTATTTCCAATTCCATTAAAAAGGAAGAATAATAAAGGAAGGACCCCATATTAGTTTTTTATTGCCTTTTTTTTTTTTTTTTTGTGATTAAGCTTTACATTGATTGCTTAATTGTTATATTATATTTAGCTCACCACGCCCTCCTGTAATCCCTTTTTTTTTTTCAAGCCAACTAGTAATAAAAAAAGTACAACCGCGTCCGCATTTCTCCTACTTTTTCACGATGTGTTTTTGCAAATTAAATCTGGATATCTTCTTGGTTTTTTCCCCTAATATAACAGCGAAAATAACTTCTATTTTTGCTCGCTATTGATATATATTCATACGAATCACCTTCATGCTATTTGTTATTTTTCTCAATATCTCTTTCCCCCCCCCCCATAGTTTTTTTTCTTTGATCGCTAGGATTTTCGGGCTGGTCCTTTTTCTATTTTCTTCCTTCCGCGTTCACTCAATAATATCCATCCCAGGCGATCCCTCTAAAAGACCCCCGCTTGTTGTTTTTTCAGTATTTTTTTTGCTGTCATATTTCTCATTTTATTCCTTCTCCTATTTTATTCTAGTCCCCTCAGCTCATATCTATTTTCTCGCTCTCGCGCGCACCTTAAATAAGAAAAGAATGTTTTCTTCTCCCTCCGCATTTTTTTTTTTTTTTTAAGCTTCGAGCAATTTTCGGCTGTTATCCTAATATTTAATATACACTGTTTAATTTTTTTTGTCTGCCCCCACAGCCATTGCCCCCATTATATATTAGAGGTAGTTTCACCCCCTATTTTTTAATATTTTTTTCCCCCAAAGAACCTTTTTTTTTTGATTAAATTCAATTTAGCTTTTGATACATATAAATATCCACTTGATCTCCCCCCGCGTGTAAAAAGTCTTTTTTTTTTCCTTATTATTTATTTTTTTTTTTTTTTTTTCCCGGGTGATGTACTCTTTCCCCCACTATCGGTCCATAAAGAAGTTATAAAAAAATTAATAAAAAAAAAGAAAAACCACCTTTTCGGAGATTTTCCTCCCTCCCCTATATTAAAAAGCCCCCCCCCTTTAATTTCTTCCCTCTCTTACATTGTTATTCATCCCCATAAAAAGTTTTCCCCCTTAAGCAACCCTTATATTATTTCGGTTTTACCCTTTTTTTTCCCCAAAGACAAGAGACTTTTAATTAACATAAAGATAAAAGACCCCTATACTCATTTGGTATATTTTTTAAATGTTCTTATACACCGCAGAAAAATGATAAACATGCAATTATAAATTCCGAAAATAGTTTTTTATTATACTCTTTTTTTTTACTTTTTTAAAATATTATTTTTTCCGGGGGGTTATTAAATTTCCATGATAAAAAAAGAAGATATACCCTTTTTTATTGTTGTTTTGTACCTCCTTCACCTATATATTGACTCTTTTTTTTTAAATGTTGATTTTTTTGAAAAGAATACCCCACATGAGGTCGCTCCCACGCCTTTTTTTTTTTTTTTTCCTCTCTCTCATTTCGGACTTTTTTTATTTGTTCCCACATCTTTCTCTCTCTGCGCCATTTCTGCCTCACTATGTATATCTTTTTCCTCCTCCTCTTCCCTCAAATGGATGTTTTTTTCATTTTCCATGGAAATAAAAAGCCCCCTTTTCTGTTTTTTTTTTCCCTTTCAAAAAAAGGTCCGTGTTTTTTTATTCTTATGTTCATCTCCATGGATATATCCCTGCCTCATATTATTTTGTTCCATAAAAAAAAATCATTTTAATTTGTTCCCCTCTCGCCCCACACCTTCCAAAAAGTAAATACGGGGAGGAAGGTTGGACATCTCAAGCACACCTCTCCCTTTTTTTCTTTAATAATACAGGTATATAACAATCCAAAAGAAGAAAAAAGAACCACATTTCTCAAGAGAAATTCCTTTTTTTCCCGCCCAAACTCCACCATACCAAGTTCCCACTTTCTTCCAGATTGAATCCCTTCCGGGCCCCCTTATATAGATATTTTCCGTTCCGTATTTCCTTCCCTCTTATATTATTTCATATTGTCATAAAGTAGATTAAAGTGTGCCAAATGCATTACTAAAGGGACTGAAATTTTTATAAATTAAGTTGTAGGAACTACAATTTTGACCTCCGAAAAAGTAATGTGTTCATTAATTCATTAAGCATATGAGAAAGCATGTGTTCTTTAAGCACATGCTTTTTATTAAATTATTAAAAAAGTAGTAAAAAAGCATATGCTTTAAAAAATAATATATATTTATAACTTTTAGGAAAAATTTATAAGATCTTAAGAACTTCATGTATTCTGAAATGACCTTTTCAAGTTTTAAAAATTTTCAATTTAAGCTATTAAATTTTTATTTTTTTCTTAATTTTTCTATTTATTAAGATTTTCATTAATTTAAGATGTAAAATTCTCAAAATAATTCTCATTTTTTTAAAAAAATAATAGAAAAAATTGTAAAAATTTAGGCGTTTGTAGAATTTAATAAAATTTATAAAAATACTTGCGTATGAATTTTAAAATTATATTTAAATAATGAGTATTTTAAAAATTTAAAAGGTTTAATAAAAATTGTAATGGTGAAATTTAAAAAAATAAATAAATTAATAATTTTAAAATTAATTTTAAACATTAAGAAAGTCAGAAATTTAGGAATTTGTAAAAGTTTTCCACATTTTAAGAGATAAATGTTACTTTTTTAAAGAAGAGTTATAGGACACTTTTTTGGAGGTGAGTTATCGGAGTTTCTTACGACAAATTGTAGTAAAGGCAAATATTATTTAAAAATACACGTTGAAAGATACATTGCGGAGGATATAATTACGCTCTTTCTGACAAGGGGATTTGCCAACTGGAGCTACAGTCTAAGACAAGTCTAACTTTACAAAAAAAAAAGGAACAAGGTCTAATACACTTTTGTTGAAAAATGACAAAAAAAAAAAAAAAAACACACTTTTAATGTCAAGTGGAAGATTCCTACCGCAGACAAATCCGGAAACACACTTTTGGCATGAATTCAACTTAACATTTTGATATTCGGTCAGAGATTATCTTTTAACAGAGAAACAATTAACCATCAAGTTTTCGTTCTTCAAAATAGTCAGCTCAACAGTCACGGACCAAACGTGAAATGACAAATCTAGCCATTTGATGCTACGAGGGGTGGTAATTGGAACTCACAATAAGAACTCAATAATTAAAGCTCTGAGACTCAACTGTTACACTGCTACGCTAATAGTGCTTTACCCCGTTTTGCTTTTGCTTATAAGCAATCCTATGCAGCAATTTGAAGCATATTGATCCTAGCTTTTCAAATCAACCTTTTTATACGATATTTTTAATTTTTAAATTATAATTGTTATAATATTCTACTTTTATATATATATATATATATATATATATATATATATATATATATAATAATATATAAATAAAATATATATACTATATTATATATATATATATATATATTATAATTTTAAAATCACTATTATTTAAGAGTATTACAGTAAAAGTGCATGTGGCATTTGTTTTTGATCGAACTACGTATAGAAAATGGACATGAACTACAAGCGCCTTTCCAAAGATTTTTTCAATGGATCCACTTCTAAAGAACTGAAGAAATCCAAAGAAGAAACTGAGAAACCACGAAATCTTAGTGTTGATACAGTTTCCGTATGGTGACGTATGCTTTCTTTGATAGCTGCAAACAATAAACATGAACAAAGGGGCTTGCCGGGGTAGACTAAATCCCACTCCGATGCTAAGTCAGTATCTAAAGATTGATTCTTTAAAAAAAGAGCGCAGAGATTTCAGTTCGTTGATACCTGAATAGTAGAGCCTTCTTAGTCTCGGTCTCAGACTTCTCAGCCTTGGTCTCAGTCTTAGTCTCGGTCTCAGACTTAGCCTTAGTCTCAGTCTCAGTTTAGTCTTAGTCTCAGCCTCAGCCTCAGCTTCAGTCTCAGTCAATTCAGGAAGCCTAATCTAGAAAGAGTTATTATCGATATTAAACATTATAATGAGATAAAGCAACGATGTGCACAGGTCCATGAAGATACGTCATTATCCCGATGTGATAAGAAGAATAAAAGGAAGAAAAGTCATTCCCAAAAAGGAATACTATTGCAATTAGCTTTAGTCCCAGATAATCCCAGATAAACTCTTATCTCATCTAATTGGGGATAAAAATTCTACTCGGATTCCAACTAACAGTTCTATTCATATTCAAATAAGAGAATTCTATTCAGACTCAGATAAGAAGATGTCTAAGTTGAATAAACTCCTAGCCTATAATTAGGCCCCTTCTATTCAGGTATCAACGAACTGAAATCTCTGCGCTTCTTATTTTTAAAGGAATCAATCTTATAAGATACTGACTTAGTATCGGAGTGGGATTTAGTCGCTACCCGGCAGCCTTTGTTCATGTTTATTGTTTGCAGCTATAAAGAAAGCATACGTAACCATTACCGGAAACTGTATCACACACTAAGATTTCGTGATTCTCAGTTTCTTCTTTGGATTCGTCAGTCCTTAGAAGTGGACCATTGAAAAAATCTTTTTCGAAAGCGGCTTTTTAGTTCATGGTCCATTCCTATACGTTAGTTCGATCAACAGATAAAATATGCCACAACTGCACTTTTAACCTTGATAGCATCACTCTTAAATAATATGATTTTTAAAGCTTATTTATATAACTATATAGTATAATACTACTACTATATATACTATACTAGTACTTCTAGTATAGTATATATATATATATATATATATACTATAAGCTAGATTAACCGACTAAATCCATCCTCGAATGCCTAAAGTCAGTATACTTAATAAGATTGATATTCCTTTTAAAACAATAAATATATGAGAGCAAGTTAAGGAAAAGATGATTTATATCAGTTCGTTTGAACTACAAATTAAAAAATTTAAGATAATATAGGTGGTAACTAATAAGGTTTATTTGATGGATAGGTAGTTGTTGATTATTCGAACTTGAAATTATGCTCAATTTGTGAGGTGCATAGATATAAGAGGATTCTCTTTGCTTTTTTATTAGAAAGGCTAAAAGAAAGTAGGATATAAGGTCTATCTTTTTAATATTTGGCAGTGTGGAGCAGTTTTTTCGATATTACGTGTGTGAAAGTATAAGGAGTCTTTATTTGGTAAGTATTGAATTATGTCTCATTAATAAGTAGTGTATGCTGACAAATTTACACCCCTCGTAGTTTATCATAATGGTATGGTAATGGACTTTTGTCATTTTCATGTTTTTGTGATTCATTCTTACTTAACTGTTCGAAAGTTCTGACGTGGTGTATTGATGAAGATACTAATCTAATCTTGACATGGACTGTGTGGTACATGTTTCGCTTCGTGTTAAGAAATGACTAATCTTTATCTCATTATAAATTGTTTGAATGATCGCTGAATACTCTTTTTCTAAGATTGGCCTCGTAATATGCAAAAATTTTAAGTTGTTATGAATTTTACACTGCGAAAGCATAAGTGGAATGTGTTGCCCGAGGCGAGTTATCGTACTAATGAGACTGGCTACAAGCTGAATAAGTCTGCAATCGTCAGCCATCAAATTGACCCTCAGTAGATCCAAAAGGAGTGTTTTGGTTTGTATTTGTTTCATTGTGAGATTTTCATAGCAAAAGGTCGTGATTGAAGAGTCTCTGTCCGTTCTGATTTGTATTTGTGTAAAGAGTTTTAGAGCATTGTCCCTCGTAATAGCATGTGTAAGGCTCTGCCAGGTTGGCAAATGAGAAGTCTGGTTCGTCAGAAGAAGGAGCTAGAAGTGCTGATGAATACTGCCGCGGCTGTGTATAAAGGGTTCAGATGTTTGGAATCTTATGGAAGTCTGAGTACCGGAATATACAGGTAAAATGTGAGTTTGTCTCTTTGAACCGCTTGAGCGAGTTAAGGCTTGAGGATCGGTTAAAGATCGTCCGCGAATAACTGCGCGTCTGCATTCGTAATTAAAAGTGTCACCTATGAGAACTGGTAACTTTGTAAGAACAGAGGAAGTTAGGAGTTAGTAATGCTTCTGTGACAAGAAGTGTGGATAGAGCATTTTTACTGAGATTGTCTGTAAACCGTGTCTGAAGACTTTCGTAATGTTGCTAGAGAAGTTTGTGACGCGTGTGAGAACTTGTGAAGTAACTAGAGAGAGTTTTTTTGTATATTTTGGTTTTGCATGTAGTTCAACCGCGCTTACAAGTGAGTCTGTGATGTAATTGTGAACATGAGGATATTTTCATTGTAAGAAATTTTTGAGAAGAACTTGTGGATGAGTGAGCTAGGTGAGAATGACTGACGAGATAAAGCCTGGAACAGGCGGTAGTCTGAGAGGAAGTTTTATTTGCTCAGAAAAAGGCTTGATTCCCATCGCGAAGTATTTTGTGATATAGAATATTATAAGTTATTTGAATTGAATTTGAAGCACCGAACGCGGATAAATTTTGCGAAACTTGTGTGATATTCTATGTTCTTTTTGTGTTCACAGAAGAACCAAGAGATCGTGGGAAGGTTTTAGTGTTTGAGAATTTTGTACATGATCTGAAAAGTTAATGGAAAATCTTAGAAAATTGGTTATATTATAAAAAAATTAGCAAAAGATAAAAATAATAATTGAATAGTCTATAATATGTGAAGGGAAGTTTTTATTTTTAAAAACATGATAAAGATGGTTGGAGATATATTCTCGGGATTTTATCAATGATAAAGTTCTTAATGGAGGTCTTTACTAAATGTTGTATTCCGTTATTATAATAAACTGTTGGATTTATTTTTAATAAGTTTTTTATTTATATGTTTATTTTTTTATTGTGTATTTGCTTCTATTACAGATAATTTTGTTAATAAATTAAAGTAAATTAAAAAAAAAGACATGTGTTTAGAGTAAGAATGGATCTTGAGTTTGATATCTGTGAAGTTTTGATTAGGTTTGAAGTAAATGCAACACATTCATTCGTTTTTCGAAAGGTCAATAAGTTTATTGTAAGTTCTAACTACAACAGCTTGCAATAATTGTATAAATCGAAATATTGTTCATGTTTCTTTTTGGGAGTAGGTCATTGTGGGGCACTTGGTTTTGGATAGAAAAGGAGTTTGTTTTATTTTCGACACCATGTATGATTAAAATAGTAGTGGATGTTAGAGGGAATAATGTTGGAACTGCTATTATTTTCTTTATTGTGGTTTATATTCTCATTCTGGGTTACTTATTTTTATATAATATGAAAAGAATACTAGTTGTCAAACTTTATTCATTTTTTCAATACTTTTATCGTAATCTAACTTGTTTTTTTTTTGTGTAAATTAACATTCTACATGTTGGTTATTAAAAATGGATAGTAGGGAAGAAGCCCAAGGTAGCGAATAATGCGAGAAAATGATATTTATACATGGTGTAGAGAAGAAAAAAAGAAAAATTCACATTATTGCAAAGTTGAACAAAAACTAAGTTGAAAAAAAAAAAAAAAAAGACTTCAAGCAATTTTTCCTTTTCAACCAATTCACCCATTGTCCAGTCTATATTAGAGATCACACATAAAAACTCAAATTAATAATAATTTTAAAAGTAAAAAAATATAGTATCTATAGGAAGGTTCGAAATTATAGAAATGCAGTGACATTCTACATAAAAACATGTAACCTATATTAATGCTAGGGAGTGCTGTAGTTGGATTAAACCTTTAGTGTTAATAAAAGAAGTCTTCTGTATGATAATTATGATATTAGGGGATTGTTATTTACTACGTAACTCATTAAGAAAAGACAAACGATCTTGTTAAATAAATTATAGGAGGAAATATTCTCAGATTATATAATTTACTACTCCATGACCCGATAGATCTCCGATTATAATCTGAACACCATCAGGGATATTATATGTTTTCAAAGCTTTGCGATCTATTTTATTTAATACTCTTATTCAGTAGGTGCACAATTAAAACAGTGTTTTTATTTTCAGGTACAGCGATGCTCGAAAGCTTAAAACAAATGAAGGCAAAACACTTTCAGAATCCCAGCACGATGTATGAGCTAAATAGGAAAAAAAAGATAATGTGCAGCATCTGAAAAACAGCAGCAACGCCGTGGGAGAAGAGAGAGGGAACCAGATGCGTGAAATCCTGCGGTCAGAAAAGAAAAAGGATTTGGACATACAGCTGTAGAATTTCTTGACAGCATGTAATGCTGTAATAAAAAACCAAGGGATCCAGATTTTTTTGCAAAAAATTTAAATGAATCTGGACCTTGTTTTATTACGGCATACATGCTTGTAGAATTTTCTCAGAGTAAGCTTAATCAAAAAAAAAGCAAATTTGCCTCCAATCTTTAGAAAACTATTCGATCCACGGTGTTTTTAGGACTAATAGAAGTTAAACTTTGTAGAATCATGTCCCTATTCGTTATCCATTTTATTTGTTAGCGCTTTATGCATCGGTCGATAGTATTAGTGAAAAGAATGACTACATGCCTTTTACTGTTAATACTTATATATAATTTTATATATTTTGTTTTATATATATTAAGGTCTTTCTCTAATTAATTTACTTATATGTAATTCTATGTTTCATGAGTAGTCGGGAGTTTCTACTCGAGATAAGTAAGAACCTATTGGATACAACGAACTCATAAATAAAAATTTTGTATTTAGGAGGTAAATGCGGTTATGATTCAGCCCATAATTTATTCCGTTTACCTTATTTTTGTTTTTTAAATTAAATATTTAAAAATACATTGTCATGTTACTAAAATTTCCTGTTGACATGGCTACGCCCATTCAGTTTTTCGAAATTTCATTTATTAATCCATGCATTACGTTGCATGTCATAACTCTTAAAATCCTGACCTTCATTTATTCTTCCAATTTTTTACAAGCTGCTTTCGTGTTTGTCGTGAATTTCGTTCAATAACGTTTTAACCAAGCGATGGGAGACTCATATTGCGCTACACCATGTGTATAAGGGAATGCGCAAGTATAATATGATTCTTTAAGTCGGCACATCTTGTTATGCCATCAACTGTAAAGGCTGATATGCAAGAATCAGATAGTTTGAGTATTAGAACAAATACATGGTCAATGTTTGACTTTGGATGTAATTCATTGTTTTTATCGTTATCTCCAATGTGCACGTTGTTGTGTAGAAGCCGAGGCACATAACGCCCGTTGAAGGGGGCTGTGCCCTCAAAATTTTAAATATTTTTTCAGTATACATCTTATATTTTTTGTTTTTCAAATGTTTTTTTTTTTTCTTATTTTGTTGCTCTCTCTCTTCCTCGAGAGTCTTTAATTGTTTGTTTATAGAAGGATTATACCCTTATATAATTTTTTTCAGTAAACCGCCCCTAAATATTCGCTTATTTTCAATTTACTTGCCCCCACAACCTAACAAGAAAATGGAGTGTTTTGTATCGTCTCCCACTCGTGACAAACTATGTTGTGTTTTTGTAGGGTGCTTTTGAGTTTTTGCAGGAATCAGATGATGGGAAAAAAAAGAAAGAAAGTCAAGCTTTGATTCGAAGGAAGAATACGAGAAGTTAGGTGTGGAAATCGGAAGTCCATTTGTGTAAAAGAAATAGATAGATAGAGAGAAGTAAATACTTGATTTAAACGTACCAACTAATTAAATCACTTAGTATGTTTATAAAATGATATAATTGTAAAAACAGTTATGAAAGCTAATATATTTTGATATCAATAAAGGATGATGTGCGAGTGAATCGCCTCTTCTCGGAAAATGACGTGATTGCTCCATATGGATGTTATTTCAATGTTTATCTGTAGAGCGATGTTTAAAAGGTGAGTCTAGGGCTGTGTCTATATTGATCTTTGGATGCTAGGGACTTGATGGGAATTGGATGGTTGTATCCAATGAGAGTATAGTAGGCATGTGAAATTGTCTTCTCTGTTTACTTTCTGTCTT
>FXXK01002806.1:0-11087 GCA_900184695.1 Betula pendula
TCTCACTAACGTTGTCCTGACTAATGTTTTTAGGTTTTGTCTTAGCACTCCATCCCTCCACTAGCATGTTCCTGATGTTGTGCTGTTTGAAAGACCACTTTTAAAGCATACTTAAAAGTAAGATCCATGCTTTACTAAGGGAGAGAGGATTCATGCACTAAATCATCCCCATGGACATTGATATCATTTTAAACAAAGTATATATTATCTCAATTAAAGAGCCTAACAAAATCAAAACAATAGATTACTAAAGAATTGACTTTTATAATAATTGGTATTCAACTTAATACCAATTATTAAAAAAAATTAATAAAAAACTAAAGTTGAACAAAAATTGATTAAAAACTAAGAACATAACAATCAAATAAAACAATTCACAACTTATAATTATTTTTTAAAACTCAATAAATTTAACTACTAAATTTATTTATTACGCCTAACACATTAGTTGATTCAATTTATCTCGACTAAAGTGGTAATCATTAGGATAGTAAATATTAATTTTTTTTCTTATTAATCCTTAATTTACTCACAAATTTACTAAATTTACTTGACACGAGCTCGTGTTAGGTGTCTATGTGTTTCAAACTTATATATGTAGTCACAAAATGTTAAAATTAAAAAAAAAAAAAAAAAAGCTTTAGTGTCTATATGTGCTACAGTATGTACATATTAGGTTTAGTTTTGTGTGTAGATAGTATGTGGTGTGCAGTATGTATTACATATTAGTATGAAAATGCTCATTGGATGGAATTTTTTGATATGAAGCACTTATAGGATTAATGGTTTCACTCATCAAAAAAAAAAAAAAAAAAGACAATGGCATCCTCTACAAAAAAAAAATAAAAATAAAATAAAAAATTCAGGTCATACCTGATCAATTGCTTACTCACTTATTCCTTTATGAGTTTGGTTTTTGTTTTTTTAGTGTTTTCATACTTTAGTCATGAAGACGCAGCGTTTTTAAAAATTTTTTAAGACAACAAAATTGTTATTGCTATATCGTGTCGTATGTCATTTCTACCTTCCTTTTCAATTTCGTCTAAACTATAAAATCTGCTAATATGCCTGACTCAAACATGGACGGTGAGAAATAAAAATCATGCCGGCGTGAGTGTGAGCCGTGAATCACAGTGCTCTTTAAAAATTTTCTCCTGATGCTTGTTGTGAGGATGGGCAAAATTAAGATCTGAAATTATCTGGAGTAAGGGATTTTTGGGTGATGGGGGATCAGGCATCCCAAAGTTCTACCAAAGAAATTAAACTGTAATCCCTTAAGAAAAGAGATGACGTAATTAAGCCCAAATAGAAGAGAGACCCACCCAAAAAAATATAGGGCCCGAAAGCAGGAGTCAAAACCGTTAAAGATGATGAGAGAGATCCGGGCAAAGTCCATAAATCCAAAGGCAAGTTCACTATTAGCTGTAATGAATCATGGAAAATAATAATAAATTTTGTTATAAAAAATTTACCCAAAACCGTGTGAGGTGTGTGATAAGGCATATAGTCGGGGTTGATTCAATCGGTGTCGTGAGCTGGGGACATGCAACTCTGTCAAATGCTGACAGCCGGCTGTCCGTCGTCTACCTCGTATAAAACCTTGCTGTACGTCCTGTTGCACGTCCTGCTCTTCGAAGGGTAGAGAGCAGCCGGCATGCATACTTCTTGAGATATTGAAACAGAAGCTAAAGATAAGCTCCACAGTATGATAATCCTGCAGGGAGCATGCGGATACGTCATTTCCAGCGCAAGCTTCAAGACCTGAGATAGAAAGAAGTCGCGCCCTCTCCTGCTGAAGTCCCGCCTGAATTTAATCCAATATTTGATATTCTCGTCCTCTTACAACATAAAAAGACGAGAGGACAAGACATAACTTTTCGAGGTTTTATTTTTCAACGTTAAAAGACGAACAGACAAGTTTATTTCTCGTATCTTCCTCAGCCAAGCGTGATATAAAAGCCTCTCGTCGGTTTAAACAAAAGACGGAATTAGCGCCATTTGGGGTTTATAAACGAAGTTAATCTGTCATGTCTCGTCGTGGGACAAATGAAGTAAAAAAAAAATGATGAAAATACCCTGTTTTCTTTGTAGTATGTTAAATATTAAAAAATAAATAAAGATTTTATATCTTACACTTTGTGTGTAGAATAACACGTGTCGCCATTAAGAAACCCTAAAAACATTGGAAGGTCATAAACTTGCATTTCGGTTGTACAATTGGGGAAGAATTTTTTTTCTCTTAAACCGTAGAAATTTTCGAGAATCTATCCAATGCCTTTGGGCAGTGCCACAAAAAAAAAAAAAAAAAAAAAATCCTTTTTTTCCTTTCGAAATAGGACTTCAAAAATTTGCTTTCAAAGCTTCGGCCATTTGGTTTAACATCACACAAAGTAAAAATTGATTTGTGAACATTATGAATGACCGTACTTTGTTGTTAGCTTAATTATAGGAGGCAGGAGGGAGTGCGTAATTATTATATATGTCTGAATGTATATCAACATAGTATATAGCTAGCATTTCATATTGATATGTTACCCGTCTGCTATATGTTTGAATATATACATATAGATCGAATTACACGGTGGGTAATGATATATTACATATATAATAGCTATTATATATTGCGCGCACACACATACATATATATAATTTGAAAGCCTTTTTTTTTTTTTTTATGTGTATGTGCTATAGCATTAAGTTTTATGGTATATAGTACAAATTAAGCATGTCATGGATGATATGACTATAAGTATATAACCACGAGTATATATATATATATATGCATGTATGTTGTGTGAGATAAGATATGTAATATACACTTATATCGCTTATAATGTTTATAATTAATAGTAATATGCTATACATTTATTATAATATGCTTTATACTTATACGAGAAGCGAAAAATATTGTATTGATTGAGAGCGAAAGCTAAATAACTTCTGTTAATATCTTCTATCATCATATAAACTTGCAGCTTCAAGTATGATACACTTACAAATATAGTACAATACCACCTCAAGTTCAACTTATACGCAAATGCTATGCATAATCTGCATCTACAAGCCCTTCCGCTAATGTCTCCAAAAGACTTAACGAACACTCCTTATCTGACCTCTCGCTAAAGCAACACTGAAGGAATTTAGCCCATTTAGGCACCTCGTTTAATAGGAAATTAATCAAGAAATCAGCACTTTAGGACTATCATGCAGTTTTGAGCTACATTTGTAAGTATTATCTCCGTTATACACTTTAGTGAAAAGTAATACATTTTGAAGAAAACAATTGAAGACACGTAATCTAGGGACAGACCATTGTATTTTATGCAAAAAAATTCATCCCTATAAGTGTATACATATTTTTTTAATTTCATAAATATTTAGAGTTCAATTAACTATCCTTTATATAGCCTATCTGTACCATTAACCCTCTTACGGTGAGGTTTGCGCATTCCATGGGACATCTAGTACAACATCGAAGCCCCGGTTAGGTACAATAGCCAGCCACCACTAATGGCCCAACTGGGTCTGACCCCGGGTGATAAACACCTCTAGTAATGCTGCAAGTTGTGACTGTCATCCATACATGGATGCCCTGGTCACCTTGGCCAATGAATCTAAGGAATCTTAAATCTACCATCTTTGGGCCATATGGTCAAGTCTTTATACATACGTAATCACCATCCGTACATGGTGCGATACACCTCGATATTTATCTTTAATTGAAATCATAATTTATTTCAGAAAAAAGCAGCGAGTAGAAATGTAATTGTAAAACATCATTTACAAAAGCGTTAGGCTCACAACATAATCCTATAAAAAGTTAGAAGTATCGAAATAACTAGTTTATAAAAAAAATAATTATGTTTGATGAGAAAGTATTTTAGCTGTCTCATGGGTGATTACTTACCCAACCGCTCATTTTCAACCTCAAACATATCAAAAGATCAACTTCTCATTTCTGCAAGTCATTTTCTAATACTAGTCAAGACACTGAGCATAACCCTATTCCTACATGTGAAACCCAAATCATGCACTTAAACACTAGTCATGCACTTACTACCCAGAACAATCAATCGTTCCTCGAGAACCATTCAATCGTTATGGAAGGATCAATTGTTCCCTGAGACCGTTTGATCATTATGCCCCATGATCGTGTTTAAAAATCAAATTTAAATTTATAAACACTCGCAATAGCACGAATCTTTGTAGATAGGTCTATATTGAGGGTATCGATCCGTAGGGATTGTATTCAGTTGTATGTGAATGGAATTTCTAAAATATCACCTAATTTCAACTCATAAACAAGAGATGGTGTTCTTTTTGAACTAAAAACTAAATAACAAAGCTTTTAAACTAAGTTACACAAATGGATCTAAAAATATTAGAGAAGGTATAGGGAATTGATTTCACTCAATCCTCATACCACAAGCAAACTAATTTTAGCATGGATCTCAAATAAAGGTATGGTTTTGAGCGTGTAAGGGTTGTCAACCCTCACAACAACTCATCAAGAAAATACTATCAAATAGAAAATGATAAAGCATCATGGATACACACAAGCTACTCACCTAATCTTCTACATGTGATTAAACCCGTGTTCTCTAGCATGCGATATAAATTCTCTTAATAGCCTACATAAAATCATGAAATAAGCATAGAATATCATAGGTTCCCACTCTTTTTTCCAACTATTCTAAGTTAAACTAACATAGATTGAGTTGTGGTCCCTAGCATACCCTATCAAACTTACATAACATCATGTCAAAAGCATCATTGCATAGCTTATACTCTATCAATCCAAGACATCAAAAACATTGAAATCATTCAAAACTCAACTCAATTCCTCATAAACAAAGAACAAGTTTAATCCCAAATGGTATAATCAATAAGCACAATCTTCATGCATACACAATCACCATACCATTTATACAAAATCCAAGCTAAAACTACTCAACCCATAGCACTTGGATCAAGTTTATCAAAACCCTAAAAAGGATTTAGTTCCTCATATAGGAATTGGAAAACTCCATTGATTTGAAGAAAACCAATACCCAAGGAAATCAAGTGCTAGAGGAGAGTTCTACCTACTGTCCAGAAGAAAAACAAAGCAAAAGAAAGGCTAAAACTACTCTGGAACAAAAGAAAAACGAGTCTGGACCCTCTCCCTGCCTCCCTCGGACAGCATACATAGATCACACACTTTTAAGCCTTGATCTTTCTTAAAGAAAGATTAAGCTAAAGATCCGAGTTCCAGCTGTTTGGGAGTCCTCTAGGGAGTGATTTCAGCGCCTACAATGTGCTGGCAAGCTACAATTTTGGACCGAGAAACATCCCCACCGTCAACAGCTGTCAAAAATATCTTCCAGTTCTGGAAGCTGCGATAGTGCTCGAGCACCAGGATTGGGTGCTCGAGCGTCAGGTGCTGCTGATGCTTGATTCCTGCGCACGGGGCTTGCAAGCGTTAGGCTTTAGCTGACACTTTTGCGGCTGGCGCTCGAGCACCAGGATTGGGCGCTGGAGCGTTATGTGCTACTGATGCTCGATTCCTGTGCGCGGGGCTTGCAAGCGTCAGGCTCTAACTGACACTCTTGCGGCTGGTGCTCGAACACCAGAGATGGGTGTTCAAGCGTCACTCCTTCTACAGCACTTTAATTTCTCAAAATTATCTTCAAGCTTAATGTCCCTAATATGTCTTGAATTTTCATTAAGACTTGAAAATAAGGCAAACACTAAAACACATTAAAATATTAGATAACAATACAAACTAAGGTATAACACATGCGAGTTAAGGGGCTTGAATGTGTAACATTCAGCACTTATCACCCCAGAATGTGATTTCCCATTTCAACCTACCAAAACCTAATCTATCACTTACCCATAGTTCCTAGAGGTTACAACACTCCTAAAGGACACCATTCATCATGCACCAATGTTGGAAAACAAGCAAGGTCACAAAGACAACCTAAAAACATGAAAGGTCCTAACTTTCTTACCATAGTCACATTTCCCTTGTTACACAACCAATGAAATGCTCTAAGGTGTTGAAAGATAGGTATTTTAACATGATTTTAAGGTTGAAAGGGAAACTTGTCTTTAAAACTCACACCTTTTTTTGCAATAATCAAGTTTACCTACTTAAAAGACCCAACTTTAAACTGTTATAAAAGGAAAAACAATTAACATGCGATTAAACACATAAATCAGAGCTTAAAACATGAGGAATAAACACAAGTTACAGCTAGGTTGAGCTTTATACCTCGAAGTTGGGACCAAGCCCTAAGAGCAACACCTTTAAAAGTGGTTCTCTCTCTCTCTCTTTGTAGGGTTTGATTCCAGAAAGTGGGTGAAATAGGGACCTAGGGTTTATCCTAGGCCCTTAAATAAGCACATTCGCTTGTGCTAGTGCTAAAAAAGTTAAGTTTCAAGTGCATGTAGACTGTCATCGGATTGATTGTTTTAATGCAACAGTCGATCATTAGGCCAATATTTATACTGTTCAACTGAGTTCAAAGCAATGATCAATCGTTATAAGAAATCATGACACCATTCACTAGTTACATGTCAACGATCGATCATTTCAATTGAAAAACCTAATAGCAAGTGTTTTGAAAACCTTAGCTTACCACGTATTGAAACCGGGTTATTTCAATAACTTGAAACTTGTTCGGGCATTTTGCAAAATGGGCTATAAAATATATGTACACACACACACACACACACACATTGTAAGTAATATGCATCACGTGTTTTAAAACCATATTATTCTCTCGGGCTCAAATCAATTATTTGTAAAGTATTTGTCATGTGTTTGGTTAGGGTGTTACATTAATAATCAAGAAAATAATGAAGTTCATAAAATACACACTAGGCCAATTAGGATGAAACAGAACAAAAAATAAGGCTGACAACACGAAGATAAGGGTTTCTACAACTAGGTCAATTAACCAGCAAGAGGAAAGTGTGAGAGAAAGAAGAAAGTAGGGATCTTTGAGATCTTGTGTTAAAGTTATGACCTTTTGGTTGTTTTGAACGTTAGGTTGTGTTAAATAGGCACATTTGAGGTTTTAGACCACCTTGAGGTTGAGGGAGAACATAAAGATAAGAGTTTCTTTCGTGAAAATTTAGACAAATACATTTTGTGGCAAACATGTCTGAATGGTGTCACAGATTGTTCTGACAATGGAGACTACCCCAACAATTTTCGGGAGGTCTAGACAATTCTGAGGCAAAATGTGTTAATTAGGGTTTGGAGGGGTGGCTCACGCGATCACCCATACGGCCACCTTTTTGCTGGGGCTGGTCTCTTTCTCCCCCTCCCCCCCTTCCTTCAGAGTCTAGAGGGGGTGGCTCACATTCTTTTTTTAATTTTTTGTTTTGTTTTGTTTTGTTTGTTTGTTTGGTTTTTTTTTTTAGATTTTTTATTTTTTTAATATAATAAAAAATTAGTATTTTTTAAGTGATTAGGTGGTATTAACTGTAACGCCCCCGAGAATTAACCAACCTGTAGCTATTCGAAGTGCCTCGCAAGACTCATTCACTAAGTAAATAAGTCATATGAGATTTAAATGTTAGGAATACTACTATATCAAAACAAAATATACCGCAATGGAAAATAAACTATTCTCTAATCTAAGATTCAAACTTTAAGAACTACATGCAAAGAACTAGGCTATTAAAATAAATAAACAAGAAAATACTTACTCGAACACTAGTGCCACTCCTTGGCTATATGAGCAGTTGATCCTTACTCCTTATAGACAGAAATCCCGACCTTCAGATCTTCCCACTAACGACTAGAAATAACCAAGAGTGTGGACTCAAATTGCTCTTCAAAATTTAAACTATGTTCTTTGAGTTGTTAGCTCACAAGAACTTGTAGTTGATGTGTTTTTTGAAGAGCCACAGACACCTCTATTTATATCCTTGAAAATATAAGAGGCTGCTTAAAATAATCAGTGGGGGGCTAGGAAAGGAGAGTAGACGGCTAAGCTAGGGAAAGTCCTAGCCGCCACACTCCTTCAAGGAATGAGTGACGCATAGGCTAGGGTTTTCCACCCTAGCCCATGCGTTGGCCTTCCTTGCATGGGGCTTGGGTTTTATCCCATGCCCATACTCCTACTTTACCTCTTTGTACAGTTTTCCCTTTAGGCCCAAATTTTAATTTAATTAAAACAACCTGCTTAAATAATAAGCCTATGTTTTAATAAATTAAAATACCTTACCTAATAAATAAATAAAAGCTTATTATGGTTAATTTATGATAGCTTGGTGAGGGACCCGAAATGAAAAATAAATCGGGCTCAAATAGTCACCGACAAATTTCTGTTGCTATTTAATTACAATTGATGCCACTATACAATTGTAACTGCACTCCAAAATTTATTTTTAATATAAATCAACGACGTTTCTTTTGACTTACTTATAGTATGAGTATGATTCATCCATGAAATATTCCGTAGTAGAATTAAGACTAAGATACTGTCACACTAAATTCTCTACTTCTTAATCCTTGATTCCCAGATTTACCCTTTGTCATTAATATGTTTTAGATCTCAACCAAAATGCACTGATCAGATACTAAGAATGAACTCTTTTGAAATCCTAGTCAATGGGAAATTTCATATTCTTTTTGTTAATCCAAAAGGACTCGGATTCCCTATTGAGCAAAGATTTCCTCACAATGTTTCATGTGATCACCCAATGCACGGAGATGTTGTCCAACGTTTAAGGTTTCACTCCATAATGCATCAAATTGACCGACGCTTACACATCTGAGTCCGCTTCCCCTCAGGATTTAGAATCATTGGTTACCAGTAGTCTGAAAGTTATTGTCTTTTTGAAGATAGTACTTTGGTGGAAAGACAACTCCCGGTCTGTTCAGTGTATACCACCTTATACACCCACTACATCAACCCGAAGAATCCTATTTGCCTGATTAAAGTAAATCACTTTTAGTTGATATGTAACTGTCTTAGCAAATGGAACGCCTAATTTCATTATTGACTGCGAATAATAAACCTTACAAAATACAAGGGTTATGGTCTATGACCTTGTGTGACAAAGATCATTGCTCATTCCCATAGTCCATATTTAATGTATTCTCCGAACGCTTTATATGGGGATTTATTCAATGAAATTATACAAAAATTATATGCTTATATGTCACAAATATATTTAATTAGAGAATAAAATTTTATTCATAACAAAACTATAATGTCAATCGTTTCACAAATTGGGATTCAAGGCATAATCCCCAACATTAACTCACAAATACAGCGGACAATTTATAACCTAAAGCAAGATAGCATATCCAAATAGGACCATTAATCATAAAATATCCAAACCAAATGCTAAATCTTTCAAAGTAAATCACTTAAACCCAAGTAGTGGTGTAAACGAGCCGAGCTTGAGCGAGTAGTGCTTGCTTGAGCTTGACTCATTAGAGTTTGTCTCGAGTCGAGCTCGAGCTCAAGCTTGACATGAGCCTCATTTTTATGTTCAAGCTCGGCTTGCCAAGGTGAGAATCCCTGTGCAAGCTCGAGCTCAAACTCGATCATTTTGGCCGAGCTCAAGCTCAAGTACTCAACTTGAGCTCAACTCGAGTACTCCCTCCACGGCCCCAATTCCAACATCTCATGTGATTTTCATCTCCGCGAGAACATGGACGATGACGAACGACCACAATCTACTGCTCTGATGGAGGCGTGTTACTTTAGAAGTTGAAGGACGACCTGGAGAGGTTGCTAGAGGATCACTGCATGGAGGAGTTCACCGATGTCCCATGGAGGGCTTCGAAGCCGCCTTGCTCACCGGCTACGGATGGCACAAAGGGTTGGCTTGTGTGACGAGTCTGCTTGAGAAATGAAAGTAAGGGGAAAAAATAGAAGAAAGAAGAATGAATTGGGTCTAAAATGGAGGATAGAGACGAAGCAAATATGGTATGTTAGAGGTCTTGCATAAATGACTTATCTTTGTTTCTTGGGCAACGTTGACAAGCAGAAGAGAAAGAGCATTAATAATCTAGAAGCATGAGTGAAGATAAGACTTGGAGAATTGGAAAAGTTTGGAGGTAGGAGGAGAAGCCACGTGTATTGGGCATTGAAAGAGTTAGCCTTGGTCTTGGGGATTGTGATACAGCCTAGCGAAGGACAATTCTTGAAGAAAATGATATAAAACTTCAATGTGCTTTGCTGACTATTCTTGAAGAAAAGAAAAAGAGTAGACGCAGCATGACTTATTTTTGGCCAGGTGTCAAAATATAAAAGAAGTAAGAAAATATTAATAAAAATAAAAATAATAAAGTTACCTTGAAATCAACAAGATAACGTACCACGGTAACTTTATCGAGCCTAATAGAAAGTGCCATTGTACACGTTCAAGAAAAGTCCTCCCTCCCTCCCGTTAATGCACTTGCTTTAGCCTTTAATACTAGTTTCCTACTTTCATATTTTATTTGAAAAACAAATATATATATATATACAAGTCAAGCCCTAACAAGCGAGTCGAGCCTTAAATGAGTTTGTTCACAAATATTAACCGAGTCGAGCTGAGCTTATACGAGTTTGTATCGTTTAATAATTGAACATAGTTTTGTGTTCATGAATGGCTCATTTAATAATTGAGTTGAGCACGAGTCAAGTCGAATCCGAGTATGTTCATGAGTAGCTCTGTTCATTTACACCCCTAAACCCAAGCGTTAAAATTCAAATATCTCCAAAACATCAATACTTTAAGAAAAATTAACATAACAAGATCTCAAATGAACACCAAACATCATGGTTGAGTCTTAATAAGACAAGTCAAATAAATAATCTCAATTATCTCGCTACGAGTATCACCATTGCTATCCCATAGGCTCTACAACCATTTTGAGCCTAGCTCCTCAAAGATAATCCTGACTATGTCTTTCACAAGTATATATCTCCTCACTAGATCTGCCATCTAATTGTTGACTATCTACGAAACACAAAAGTATTTCACAAGTGGAAATAAAGATTTGTAAGTCCACTACTTAATGAAGTAAGATCACATGGAAAACAATTATATAATTTGTGAATTAATAGTTTTGCAAACGAGTTTTCCACATT